>JABUQX010046573.1:20000-27500 GCA_015478945.1 Trachelipus rathkii
TGAAAAAGAACACCAAAGACAAAAATAATCTGATAAAATAGTTTGTTTTTTTTTTTGTTGAAAAAAAATAATGTATATATATATATATATATATATATATATATATATATATATATATATATATATATATATATATATATATATATATATTTATAGAGTGTATATATATATATATATATATATATATATATATATATATATATATATATATATATATATATATAAATATAAAGGTCAGATAATATTCTAAATTGAGTAGACGTCAAATGTGGTGTTGTATAGGCATCAGTTAAAGGAGCTCTTAAGTCTCTTAAATTTCCTTGGCGTTTGCGTCGCATCAGAAACGCCGCATTTTAAGCGCTGGAACAGAAGGCCTTAAGCATGCCCCCCACCCTTCTATAGCAATCTTTCGAGCGAATCCTTCAAGTTTCTAGTGGAGTATTCATAGTATAAGAAGAAAAAAGCGCAATTATTTTTTATTTTATTTTTTTTACAGATAACACCCCGCTTACGGGCAGAACCCCCTTCAAGGAGGGGGAGTAGAGTAGTGAATAAATACTAGAAAGACAAGGGAAGCTATATTTAGAATATAAATTTTTTCCATTAATAAGATTCAAATATAAAATCACCTCTATTTAACTTTTATCTATAAAGCAAAATCGGGATTTTTGAAACTACGAAAGTGAGAGAAGCGCGAATGACTTGCTGCACGTTTGATACAAATTTGAATCAAACGTGCAGATATCCCAGGCAAGCTTTCAACATGTTTGAAATTGCAAACTTTTTTCAAATTTGATACAAGTTTAAAATGATGTCTGGAATGATGGGTGGGTTTGGTCCTCGTAATGAATCTTGGTAATTCTTTTCGGTATTAGTAATTACAGAATTCTTACCAAGCAAAAAATGAATGGTTAAAAATTTGTCTTATAACCCGCATTATTAATATAACCTAAATTAACCTTTATATATCCTAAATATAAAGAAAATTTTCCAACATGCTGCTTTGTCGGATACATGGCTTTTACTTTTGCTGCTTACTTACTGGTACGTAATTCTATTGTTGGAAAAAAATATTTAATTTCCTTATATTTTAAAATATAAGTTTCACTTCATACATCTCATCGACAACACACACAAACACACCTACACACATACACACACACGCATATATATATATATATATATATATATATATATATATATATATATATATATATATATATATATATATATATATATATATATATATATATATATATATATATTTGAAGGTGTGTGTGCATGCGCGATATTTTGTGGTCAACAAATTTATATTTGAGTGACAATAATGATTTTGTCTTAAGTTGATTTTATGCTTGGATATTACAACGGAACCATCACGAAAAGAGATCCTGAGTAAAAATACGAGTAATGAAATTTTCAAGACTTTTCAAGACATAATCATAAAGTCCCTCGACAAATGTTATCACACATTCTTATGGGTTATAAGACTGACCTTTATATATATATATATATATATATATATATATATATATATATATATCTCTCTATATATATATTATATATATATATATATAGCATATATATATATATAAATATATATAAATATATATTTATTTGAAAATAAGGTTATATGAAGTTATTATATATATATATATATATATATATATATATATATATATATATATATATATATATATATATATATATATATATATATATATATATATATATATATATATATATATTCTCTCTTCTGGCAGGCAAAGGGCTGGGGCCTACGAAATTCTGCCAGAATTTGGGATAATTTCCAAGCCAGGAACAAGTCTAAATTAGGAGGCGTTTTTCAAATCAATTAAAAATGCCCTATAAGCTCTTAGGTTAGGTTAAGTTAGGTTATGTTAGGTTAGGTTAGGTTAGGTTACACTTTACAATCTACATTTCACCTATAAAATTATTAAAATTTTTATCTTTTTCGCGATCATAAATTTACGCCTCTTCATTTAGACTTGTACCCAATTCTAAGTCCGACATGCCCCGAAACATGGAATTTGAAAGTGAGCAAATCAAATGTAGTTCTGAAAGTAGATATAAAAAAAAGTATGTTCCAGACTGCCAATGGAGAATATAAAAGATTGAGCATAGCGGGTATGTCTTGGGTCAGGGAGTTGGACAAAGAATGGATGAGATTGTGACTGTGTAGCGATGAATGTCGCCGAAGCGCTTTTCAATGAAGGAATTATGTAACTGGAGATTTCAGAAGATCAGTTGTCCTTTGTAAAAATGATAGTATGAAGAAAGTGTCGCAGCAATTTGACTGCCAGAAAGAGACTAGAGAGAGTTAGTGAGAGAAGTAAGAGATGGGAGAGAGTTAGTGAGAGCAGAAAGAGATGGGAGAGAGTTAGTGAGAGTAGGAAGAGATGGGAGAGAGTTAGTGAGAGCAGGAAAAGACTGGAGAGAGAGTTAGTGAGAGAAGTAAGAGATGGGAGAGGGTTAGTAAAAGCAGGAGAGTTGATAAGACGGAAACACTAGATTTCACATTTTTAGGGATAGTTGTGTGAGTGGAACCACCCCAGATATGTGTGAAGCATACTCCTTACAGGAGTGAACAACACCCCTATAAATAATAAGCAACTAGGGTGGCGTGAAGGAATTTTGAAGTCGTCTCAGAAGTCAGAACACCCAAACTCCTAAAAGATTGTTTAGAAAGAGAAATAAAGGTGATACTTCCAATCAAGATTACGAAGAAAAAAAACACCAAGAATAATAAGGAAAGACGAAGGTTTGAGTGGTCCGTTTTCAATGATGTTGTAGTTGTGTGGGAAATTATGTTCGAGTAGTAAGATGAAGGAATTGAGTTCTTGAGACATTGAAAAGAACCATGTTCACAATGCCCCAATTAGAAATTCGAGTTGTGTGGGACATCTTTCAAAATAAAATGAGTAATGAAGGATGGAGTCGTCTGCATATGGATAGCACCACCAATCAAGGCGGCAGTAGAATGCACTGGTTTTATCTTTAAGACACTTTTAATTAAATTAAACACACAATCAAACACACTGTAAGAAACTATAGTCACAAAGAGCAAAGTAGTCGCACTATATTTCGCTTTTCAGATCGCACTTGTCGCTCCGAATTCAAACTTTGGAATGATGATCTACCTAGGTCTTGGCCCTTGGGATTTAGTGGAGGAGTCAGTGTGACCATTAGGCTAAAAATGTTTGGAGCTCCCTGCTGCAGAATACCCAGATTGGAAATCAGGTAGAAGGATAGATACCGAAGGAGTAAAGTTTAGAAATCAAAGCTTTGTTCCAGACTCTATCGGAGGCTTTCGATATGTCTAGCCCCACAGCAGAGAATTCATCGAAACGACGAAGTGTTGAGGACGACCAAGGATTAGAGAGAAATGAAAGGTCCCCAACAGAATGATTCTTACCAAAGCCATACTGGCAATCTCAAATAGGATTTGAAGAATTAAAATGTTTCCAAATATTCCTAGAGAGAGAGAGAGAGAGAGAGAGAGAGAGAGAGAGAGAGAGAGAGGGAGATAGAGAGAGAGAGAGAGAGAGAGAGAGAGAGAGAGAGAGAGAGAGAGAGAGAGAGAGAGAGAGAGAGAGAGAGAGAGAGAGAGAGAGAGAGAGAGAGAGAGAGAGAGAGAGAGACTGTTAAGGATTGATTCTTTAACTTTATAATGAATGGAGGATAAAGTGATAAGATGATATTATGAGGGTTGAGAAGAGCTATTTTCAACACATTTCCAGCAGGAAAGGACAGAAAGGTAGATAGAAAAGGTGGAAATAGTTTACCAAGACAAGGTTCAAGCAAAGAAGCACACGTCTTGAGAACACGAAATAAAGAATATCACAGGGACTTTGCCATCTTAGTGTTAAGCTTAGGGAGAGTGGAAATAACGCACTTTTTATTTAAAAATGAAAACATTTGTGTAACTACAAGCTTTCGTCCCTATGTGGAGAAACCTCTTCAGGTAGGTGATCAAGCAATCAACGTCTTTAGAAGAAATTACAATGTTAGACCTAGATGAGTTGGAGGGGGTGATGAAAGAGTAATTGCACTGGAATCGGGGACTAGCTCAAATGGGCGGCAGGAAAATGGGTTGGCAGGAAAAAGGGTTGACACATCAAAAAAAAAATCCTGTACAGCCCAGCGTTAGGTAGGATAAGTTAAGTTTAAGTTTAAGTTTAAGTTTAAGTTTAAGTTTAAATTTAAGTTTAAGTTTAAGTTTAAGTTTAAGTTTAACTTAAATTTAAGTTAAGTTTTAGTTTATATAAAGGCTTTTGAGTACTCATCAATTATGGGATGAGAAAACCGGGAGCTTTAAAAGCTACGCTTGAAACGTTCTTTTTTGGGAACGTGGATGGCCTAGTGAATAAGGCACCCGGTTACTGATAACTCAGCGACGCGGAGTCCAGCATTCGAATCCCGCTGATGGAGAGTAAAATCTCCTTTGACTGATGGAGAGTAAAATCTCCTTTGACTCATTTAAGTCAAGTTTAGTTAAGTTTTAGTTTAGTTTTAGTTCAGTTTTAGTTTAGTTTTAGTTTAGTTTTAGTTTAGTTAAGTTGTATTCGTTAGAGAAACTAAATACCAAGAATGTCTTTTTTTTTTTTTTTTTTTTTTTTTTTTTAATACAAATGTCGACCCATTTTCCTGTCGACCATTTGGGTATAGGTCCCTGGAATCATCAAAGGTGAAATTAGAAGTAAAGAGTAAGAGAAAAGAGTTCAACTTTAGCGGAAGGTAAAACGGCAATTGTGCCATCTGAAGATACTAGAGAAGGGAATGATGAAGAAGCAAAGCAAGAGTTACCATCTTTAGCAAAATGAAAGAAAGGACGGGAAGAAGAGGAACCAGAAAATTTATTGAATTTTCTACTGAGAAAAAATAGTTTTAAGTGTCATGGGGGAAAATATTTGCAAGATTCTGGGATGAAATATAAGTTGCGTGAGTTTTTGGAGTTTTGAAGGCGAAGGAAATTCCTGAAGACGGTGCCCTTGTGGAACATAGCGCGAGAACAAGCAGAGTTAAACCAAGGTTTGTTATAATTAGATGAAGGGACAGAATATGTAATCTTCGTCTCCATGCCAGAGTGAATCATCTTTCTAATGAGCTCAGTACACTTCAAGAGAATGTACTGAGTGAGTACTGAGTGTACTGTACTGAGTACTGAGTGTACTTCCACGTAAGCACTAGTCATTCTATGGGAAAACTAAAGAAGGACAACCGTAGATCCGACCAGTTAACATTACTAAAGTGCCAAAAACGTGTCTTTCCTGTGGAAGACTTGAAGAGATAGAACTAGATACAGAGATAAGAAGATGGTTGGAGGAACCCAGAGGAGGAGGAGGAGGAGGAGGAGGAGGAGGAAAGAGTTTAAAAGAATAAGGAGAAGGATTAGAGATCAGGAAAAGTTTTAGACTATTCGGTTCACCCCTAAGACGATCATTAATACGAGTAGGGTGCTGCAACAAATCCGCAAGGTTAATAGCAGTGATAGGCAAGTTCACCAACTGTATCTTGAGAGTTAGAGGAAAGCCACCGGCTATGGAGAAAGTTCAAATCACCAAGATTGATGATTTCAGTGAATGGTGAATTAAAGAGAATGCGTTTTAATTTGGACCTTTAGTAGGCAAAGAGTTTAGGGTAGACAGTTGAGTTAGGAGACAGAAATATAGAACAGATGAATTTAGTAGTAGGTTGACAGGATAGCTTGAACAATAGGTAGAAAATTCGATAAATTCCATATATATATATATATATAAATATATATATATATATATATATATATATATATATATATATATATATATATATATATATATATATATATATATATATTATGAGTATATATATATATATATATATATATATATATATATATATAATTATGTCATTCCTCCCTGAGTTTTTTGAGGGAGTGTGCTTCCGTGCTGTCCCCGCCCCTCGTTCAACTATATTCTCATATATCTATTTGTTTATGTATACGTATAAAAAGAATATATATATATATATATATATATATATATATATATATATATATATATATATATATATATATAGATATATATATATATATATATATATATATATATATATATATATATATATATTATGTCATATTCTCCCTAGTTTTGAGAGGCGTGCTTCCGTGCTATCCCCGCCCCCCGTTCAACTATATTCTCTATGTCTCAATACTAGCACTTTTCCTCAGTGTTGAAAGCATGCACATGTCCAACCTATTCCGAAAAAAAGGAACCCGCTCTGATCCTTCTAACTAGTCCATAGCTCACTCCCTGTAATTCTATCTAAGATCTTTTGAAACCTCCTCCTCAACTCACTTTACTATCTGAAACTCATATTTTCTTCTTCCGATCGCCAGTACGGCTTACTGCGCTCGAGGTCTACTGGCGATTTCCTATCTAACCGATTTATGATTTTCCGCTCTTAGGAACTACGAGGAGACTTGCGGTGGTGGCGCTTGCCATATCCAAAGCATTTGACTGGGTATGGTACGCGTGTCACTGCTTCCAAGCTCCCCTCCTTTGGGTTTCATCCATCTCTTTGCTTACTTATGTCTAGCTTTCTTCAAATCGCTCAATATCGGCTGCTGTTGATGGGGCGACTTCTTCTTTTTTCTGTCAATAGTGGTGTTCCCTCGGGGTTCTGTCTTATCTACTTTATTCCTTCTTTTCATTTATTATCTTCATCCGCACATCTATCTCATCCAATTCGCTAAAAATTGGATGACTGACTCTTCATTCTTCAACTCATTTCAATTCTGATCCTCTTTTACTTCTAGAATTGCTTCTCATCTTAATCTTTTCTGATTCTATTCTCGTTGATCTGGATAGAATTTCCCTGTGGGGTCGTCTCAACTTTTACAAATCTCCTTCTTCAAAACACCTTCTAACTTTTCCTTATTTCTTTCGACCGTTCTCTGCCCTCCTATTGAAAAATATAAACGATCCATTCTCAACATAAAGAAAAATGTCTGAACCCCACATCGCCAACGGTTGCTGGTGGCCTCTAAAGAAACTGAGTTCTGATTGCGATTTTTTCCTCTCTTCCTCAAAGTTACCCAGCCATAGCCAAAGGTCCTCATCAGCCCTTGTGGCTGGTTACTGCTCTCATATCTGTGTGGGGCGGGGGCTCTGGTTTCACCCGGCTTACAGGGGTCGAGTCAAAGGCCGTGCTGGCTTATAAACTGTTCTATACTTTCCACTTCACGAATCTCTATCTTTGCGGCGCGATGTTGGTGCTTTTATCTCTTTTCTATAGTACCGTAGCGGCAAGTGCTCGAGGAACTTATCATTTGCGTACCACCACCTCTACGACGCCCCCGTAGCACAAGAGGTGCTGTATCTGCGCACGAGTTTTTGCGTAGATATTGGTAACTCCAGTCTAGTTCGCTGCGGTAAAGCCATCCCTTTTTCTGCTGCACCTCTGTTCTGTGGGAGTTCTTCCATCTTCTGCATTTTCTGC
>JABUQX010046573.1:30000-31814 GCA_015478945.1 Trachelipus rathkii
TGTCCACTTGTCTATTTTACAAATTCCTCAAAAGCAAATCTTCTCATCTTTGAAGCTAGTTTCTCTAACGAATCCAACAAAACTTAACGTAACCTAACTTAATTTAACCTAACCTAACCTAACCTAACTTAACCTAACCTAACCTAACCTAACCTAACCTAACCTAACCTAACCTAACCTAACCTAACCTAACCTAACCTAACCTAACCTAACCTAACGCCTGCGGAGGGATATAAGGGAAATTTATTTGATGTCATGTCGACCGTTTGACCTGTCGATTATTTTCCCTGTCGACTATTTTCCCTGTCGACCATTTGGACTAGTCTCCTTAATCTTTCTCAAAACCAGATGGTGAAAACGTTCTCCAGATATATATTTTCTCTTCTCCTTCCATTACCTTCTTCCTTTGATTTCTTCCTTTGCTGCAATTTTATATGCGCGACTTGTCCTAACGACATCCAGGTGTTATATATATACTTATATATATATATAAGGTTATATATATATATATATATATATAGCTTTGATATATAGTATATATATTTATATGTTATATATATATATATATATATATATATATATATATATATATATATATATATATATATATATATATATATATATATATATATATATAGATATATATATATATATATATATATATATATATATATATAATGGTAAAGGATATCTTAAAAATGAAAGATGAACGATTCAAAAGAAATGAATCAGTTTAGTGAGTGATTCAGTTCTGAGTTGTTCAAGTTAGTGAATGATATTGCCCACCTCATATATATATATATATATATATATATATATATATATATATATATATATATTTATATATTTATATATATATATATATATATATATATATACATATATATATACAGTATATATATATATATATATATATATATATATATATATATATATATATATATATATATATATATATATATATATATATATATATATATATATATATATATATATATATATATATATATATATATATATATATTTTATATATATATATATATATATATATATATATATATATATATTATATATATATATACTATATATATATATATAACCTTTGCCATAATTCTCTATAAATGACTATATATAACTCTAATGTTGCAATATATTGTTCATATAAATTTTGATTAATGTTCCTACGCGTTAATTAGTGTTCACTTCTACTTATAAGCAAATAAGCTCCGCTATAAAGCGAGTAATAAAGCTAGATTAATGTTCGCTTGTTTTTTTATTCTTTATTGCTTATTTATTTTAGGTATTTTCACCCCTTTTCATAACTGAGTATTAATATATATATATATATATATATATATATATATATATATATATATATATATATATATATATATATATATATATATATATATATATATATATATATATATATATTCTTTGGTTAAAGACCCTAAGTTGCTTTTAGGTTATTTACGACAAGTATACACTTTAAAATCACTTTATTAATTTAAAAACATTAAAATCCTAATGCAAATGATATTTAAAAATATATATATTATAAAAATACCTTTAATGACTTGCGAGCCTGCTGCTGGTTACAGAGAGCATTCATGTTTGAAATTATAGACGTTACTTGTAAGCGTAAGTCAGCTTCTATATTTAGTATATTTCTAAATTTATTTTTTGTTGCTGCATACAGTGAAAAAGTTCTTTCATATAATATGTGGTTGGAAAACGCATTATTACTTTCAAAGCTTTTGAGCTTATATTAGGGTATTCCATTAATAATTCTATCCAAAATTTTGCAAGTTCCA
>JABUQX010046574.1:0-2500 GCA_015478945.1 Trachelipus rathkii
ATCAAATTTGGAGACACACTTTACAATTAAACACGTGTCATTTAGTACTAAATATCCTGTCGGTTATGCAAGGAAAAAAGCAGTTGAGGAACTTCAGAAGAGATAAGAAAAATCAAGTTCTGTATTTAATTACTGGGTGCAATCTGCCAACAATGTTAATATTGCAGGTTTTGTGGTTAGTCAAGAAATTGCTAAGAGAGGAAAACCATATGCATACGGCGAATACATAAAAAGTTGTTTTATAAATGCATCCCAAGAGCTATTTCAAAATTTTGCGAACAAAGATATTCTAAAAAAAAATTAAAGTTACCATTGTCTGCTAAAACATTGAAAGATAAACACTCAAAATGTCTTGAATAATAATCAACCAGCAAGGTCGACAATCTTAAATTGTCTTTCAAAGTTTACAATAATCAGTTGACGAGGTCTTGGACATAAATGATACAGGCAAGTTCACTTTTTGTTCGATTTTATTTATCTACAGTCCTAAAGAAGAACTTTTAGGATTATTGCCACTCAAAGGTCAAATACGTGGATAAGGATATAGCAAATTCTGTAATTGAGCGCATTGAAAAACATCATATTCCACTCGATAAAATTGTCTCAATTTAAACAGACGGGGCGAAAAGTACGACCGGCGTAAGAAACGGGTTTGTTGCTATTTTGAAGGAGAAAATTAATCACGAAATACTTTCTTACCATTGCATCTTTCATCAAGAAGCGCTTTATGCGCAGTCATTTCCAGGAGAAATTTGCAAAGTTATGGAAATGGCCTTAATGTCTAGTGGGACGAAGCTTGAAGCAAAATCGAGAAAGCTCACATCTCCGCTCCACCCGCTCGAACCTGGGCCCTCTCGCTTGCAAGCGAGTGCTCTACCTCTGAGCTAGGAGGCTCCTTATATATAATATATATATATATATATATATAATAATATATATATATATATATATATATATAATATATATATATATATATTATAATATATATATATATATTTATATATATATATATATATATATATATATATATATATATAATAATATATAATATTATATATATATAATATAAGTATATATATATATATATATATATATATATATATATATATATATATATATATATATATATATATTTATATATGGACAAAAAGTTACTTAACGCCCACACGGAAGGGGGGTCGGATCAAAAAAATTTTTTCACGGGTAACCACTCTATAATAAATAAATAGATTTTTTAGGGCAAAATTATTTTTTTTTTTTTTTTTTTTTTTTTTTTTTTCTTGGCGGCGATAATTATATATATATATATATATATTATATATATATATATTAATATATATATTATAATATATAATATATATATATATATATATATATTATAATAGTATGACTATATATATATATATATATATTTATATATATATATTAATTTGTAAAGGTAGTTAAAAAAAAATTAGGGGGGCTCGAGCCGACGATGAACACAGGGGACGTTTTCCATACCCCGTTAGGGGAGGGGCGGAGGAACCCCCGCGGACACCCAAATACCAAAGAGGCGGGGGTTCCGGAGACCCTCCCGGAGGGGGAAATAGTTCCCTTACCCCGTAGTTCCCCGGAAAGCCCCGAGAGAACCCCGACTCCTGCCATCGGGGCGGTATACAACTCCTCTATCTTTTTTTCTTTAATTAACACTTGCGTGACTTAAGCTTTTACCAGGAACTTAGGCGTATATCTTTTCTCTGTAACTATTGTAGTTTTTAGTATTTTGATATTTTATTATTTTTTATTTTGTGTATTTTTTCATTTCGACCCTAAACCGTCTATTTATGTATCATAGAGGTACCTGTGAATATATATAATTTTTTTTTTGAACCCCGAGCTCCGTTCCGTGTGGCGTTAAGTAACTTTTACCTATTATAATATAAATATATATATATTATAATTAATATATTAATTAATTATTAATTATTATATATATATATATATTATATATATATAATATTATATATATTATATACTATATTATATATAAATATATATTTGATATATATAATAACCCCTTAAGTAATTTCCCTTTGCTGGGATTGAACCTGGGCCCTAAGCGGATGAAACGCGTATTGTGTTTGACCACACCGCCACGATGACTAAAAGAAGAGCGCGAGAAATGTCCTGTAGTGAATATATCACCCACCAAACAGGGACCACGGCGCTCTCTTCCCGTCCACACTCGGGCTTAGGGTCAAACAGACCACCGCACAGAGTGAAATACTTATAAAATCGGGGAATATTATGTATTGATAAGATAACTGCTTATATCACACTGCGTTGAGGTGTAGAAGGATGAGCAATTATCTTATCAATACATAAAATTCCCCGGTTAATAGGTATTTCACTCTCTGTGCGGTGCTCTGTTTGAACCTACGCCCGAGTGTGGGACGGGAAGAACGCGCGCCGTGGTCTTGTTGGTGAGGTGATATATTCACTAAGGAACATTTCTCGCGCT
>JABUQX010046574.1:10000-20000 GCA_015478945.1 Trachelipus rathkii
TTTTTCAGATCGAGTATTGATATCTTTCATAAGAATGTTTCTTGGACAGAAGCTTATGAAATGTTTAATGCTTCAAATTGAACTTACACTAGGTCCAAATTGGAATAGCATCTTTACATTTAAAATTTGGAACAAAAATTAGATAATATTTTAAGCTAAGTTTAGATAGAATGGTCCATGTTTATGCATATTATATCCTGAAGATTTGCTTAGCAGGGTTAACTCCGATCATAAAAAAATAATTATGGAGATGTGGACTGAATTATACAACTAAGACCTATCATTGATGTCATTAGTTTTCTTAAAGTTGCTTGAGTATGAACTTTTGGATATTGTAAAAAATTATATATCTTTAGACGATATACAATATGGATTTAGATCAAATTATTCAGCGGAAATGGCCTTATTGGCTTTAAAAGAAACAATAGCAACTGACATTAACAATGGGTCTTCAGTTTATGCTGCTTTTTTGAATTTAACAAAAGAATTTAATAAAGTAAATCATGGTATGTTACTTAAAAGATTAGAATCGATGCATATTCCGGGCATTGTGTATACATGTGTTTTGGTTAGTATTTATTGTAACCAATTTGCATGTGTTAAATTTGAGAATGGTGTCTTAAATGAATAGCTTATAAGAAATGATGTTAGACAAGGTGGAATTTTGTCAATATTGTTGTTTAATATTTACATTAGTGATCTTATAAAAGATATAGTAGAAAGGTACCAAAGTAGGAATTTTTGTCGAATATAATCATGTGTGCAGATGATTTAGTTTTGTTAGCTCCATCGGTAGATGGCCTTCAAAAACTATTAAATATTGCAGAAAAATCTATTTCTGATCTATGTCTAAATATTAATTACTTATGGTAAAAGGGAGGTTTTTAATTTTTTGCAAAAAAGTTAAGAAATAAAAAGATTTAGCTAAATTTAAAAATGAGGTCTCATGGTTTTTTAAAAAATTTGCATGAGATTAAATATCTCGGGGTTTTATTTTAAATGAAAATTTTGAGGGAGAGCCACATAAAAAGAGCTAGGGATAAATTCTTGGGAACGTTTAATATTTTATTAAGAAGATTTAGTTCGTTAACTGTAGATATATTGTTATATTTATTAAGATCTTATTTTATACATTTTACGTAGCAAATTTTTGAAATATTTGAAATATATCAAATATAAAATATTTGGAGTATCTTTTCATAATGCTTTAAAAAAAAATATGTAAATTTCTAACAGAATTAGTAATCATCTAATACGTAATTGTTGATATGTTAATGTTTAATCATTTCTTAAAGTTCCTTAAATTTATTGCACTGTTTAGGTTACTTGACTAAATCATGTTAGTTTGTTAGAAAAAATATTTAATTTTTTAAAGCAGGTATCACGGTAAAAGACATCGAAATTATATTTATGAAGACATATGGAGTAGTTGATTTATTTAATAATGACCTTGATGCTCTGAAATCGAGGATTAAATATGTTCAAGAAACAGAAGATGCCCTAAGATAACATAGGGTATTATTATTAATGGAACTCATTTGTATATTAATTTTTTAACTGATTTTTGTTTTATTCTTAATTTTATTTTACTTCTAAATGTAATATGTTTAAGAAATAAAGAATAAAAGACTAAAGACTAAAGACTCTATCTATCTATCTATCTATCTATCTATCTTTATCTTATCTATCTATCTTATCTATTTATCCGTTTATCTATCTATCTAATCTATCTATTCTATCTATCTATCTATCTATCTATCTATCATCTAACTTTATCTATCTATCTATCTATCTATATCTATTTATTTATTTATCTATTTATCTATTTATCTATTTATCTATCCTATAATTGTTAGTCTTCAAGATTACCTTTAACATTTTAACGTTATGCCAATGCCGAAACGTTCATTAACTTATTCTTTCTTTGGTGTTCTTCATTTCCTCTCACGCTCTGACGTTCTTTAACGGACGCTTTTAAAGTCACTTAAAAATGTAAGGGAAAATCGAAGCTTTTTTAAGGCAAAAAAAAAAGCTTTGAATGGTAATTTATCATTATAATTTTTAACTCCGTTAATTATACTTTCTATATTAAAATAGCTTTATTATACATTATTTAATTATGGGTTCATTTACTTTAATTTAAAATTAAGTTTTTTTACTAAATGTGGCCAAAAAAACAAAACTCCCTTTCATTTCTAACATTATCATTATTTTCTTAATATTGTAAGCATTAAAATTTATTCATTAATAAGTATCTTTAAAAAGAAAAATATATATAATATTCCCTTTAATTTTGCCACATTTAACCTTAATAGAAAAGATATTTTATTAAATCTGAAACTATTTGGGGATTATGAGCAAAGTTATAGCATGATAAAAGCGAAGCATAATGTCTCAACCGCGTAATGATACACAATATAAAATCATTACTGACACAGAAATAGGGATTTCAGAAATTTAAATATTCTTTACTTTTAAACTGGTTTAATAGAGAATAACAAATTTAGCGCAATGTATGAATTAAAACTAATAAAATACAAGAAAAATGGAAGTAAATGAAGGAAGATAGATAAATAGATAGATAGATAGATAGATAGATAGATTAGGAAGCTATACCGATAGATAATATAATATATATATAATACATATACTATATATAATATATATATATATATATATATATATATATATACTATAATATATATATAAACTTATTATTATAATAATATATATATATATATTATATATGTATGTAATTTATTTAGCATCTTCTGTAATAATATTAACAAGGTTTCATTGCTCCTTATGAAATCTTGCATTATTATTATTATTATTATTATTATTATTATTATTATTATTATTATTATTATTTTTATATTATTATTATGTATTCATTATTTATTATTATTATTATTATTATTATATGTAGTTGTAGTGGTATAATTAATTATTATTATGATTATTATTATTATTATTATTATTATTATTATTATTATTATTATTATTATTATTATTATTATTATTATTATTATTATTATTATTATTATTATTATTATTATTATTATTATTACTAAGCA
Organism: Trachelipus rathkii; assembly: GCA_015478945.1. Classification (NCBI taxonomy): domain Eukaryota; kingdom Metazoa; phylum Arthropoda; class Malacostraca; order Isopoda; family Trachelipodidae; genus Trachelipus; species Trachelipus rathkii. The sequence continues at coordinate 13,078 of JABUQX010046574.1, forward strand.
GTTATGTTACTAATCCTTTTTTTATTTCTTTATTTTTTATTTGTTTATTATAATTATTATTATCATATATTAGTTATTATTTATTATTATTATTATTTATTATTTATTATTATTTATTATTATTATTATTGATCTCTATTATTATTATTATATTATTATGATTATTATTATTATTATTATATTATTATTTATTAATTATTATATGCTTCAAAGGTCACTGCATTAAAGGATTAGCTAAAAAATAAATGAACATTCGAGACTCGAAAATGAGAGAAAAACAAATTAAGAAGGAATTTAACGACTTTACTTTCATACCTTCAAAGATTTTTTTTTTATCAAATAAAGATTTTAGAAAGTAAATTATTGATAAAAGTATTGATGAACTTTTATTCATTTTTATTAAGTAATAAAAAAATAATCTATTACATGTATATGATCAAAGTATTGATTAACGTTCATTAAATTTTAATTGTTATATATATATATATATTATAGTATATACTATTACTATATATATATAATATATATATATATATATATATATATAAGTTTGATATGATATATATAACTATATATATATAATATATAATATATATATTATATATATATATATTATATATTAATATATATATATATCATATATATATATATAATATATATTCCTATTAGTCTTCATATCTTACAATGTAATAAGCGCGTGTTTTGAGATATTTGTGCGCAGACATGAAAGGACGTGTATCAGCAGCGTATGACAGTGCTGAGCATGTGTCCATGTTTACACTTTACTTTTAGGTACTGTCGTTGTGTGTTGTCGAAAAGAGTGCTATCCAAGAACGGTCCACTCTGAGCAGAGAAGCAAACATTAAATATATATGTTCAAATTACGAAAAAACGTTTACAGTAACATTCAGTTAGATAAAGAGGTTTATGGTGATGTATCATTATCACGGACCCGAGTTTACGAGTGGTAATCGGGCATTAAAGAATGGCGAAACTCGCTGGAAGATGATGAGCGTGCCGGCAGACCATCAGCAGCGCAAAATGATGACACCATTGCTAGAATAAGAGAGGTAATCCGAACTACTGACCGGAGGCAAACCATCAATGAAGTTGCCAATATTGCCAGTTTCTCATGGCAGTTGTCCCGCCATCCTCGCACAAGACTTGAACATCGCACCGCTTGTTGTTACGCACCTCGCACCTTGTCCCAAGATTCCTCACCCAGGAACAGTGTGAAGAGCGGGAATACATAAGCGGAGATCTCATTGCTATGGTGGATGTGGATCGATGATTGTTGAATAGAGTAACAACTGGCGATGATACGTGATGTTACCTGTACGATCCTCAAGCGAAACGTCAGACCTCTAAGTGTAAATCTTCGAGTTCGCCACGAAAACAAAAGGTTCGAGCAGATCGGCCTAAGGGGAAAGTCATGCTAGAAGTCTTCATTGACGTTAAAGGTTTCGTGCACTTTGAGTTCACACCTCAGGGTCCTACAGTCACTAAGCATATGTGCATTGATATTCTCCGTCGTTTTCTTGACGCAATTCGACGCAAACGTCCAAAGCTCTGGCAAATTGTTCACTACTGATCTCTGAATATCTGACGAAACAGCCTACGTACGTACCTGTGTTTTCTCAACCATTTAGCTCCCCAGATTTGGCTCCAGCTAATTTCTATCTTTTCCATAGTATAAAGGATCTGTTAAAAGGGCGACGATGTTAGTCAACAGAAGAAATTCAAAGTGCTATGACTCGTACGTTGAAAGAGGCAACAAAAGATGACTTGCAGCGATGTTTCGAGCAGTGATACGAGCTCTGGCAAAAGTGTGTGACAGTCGTAGGAAGGTATTGTTGAAGGTGATTGTGTAATACGTTATATCATATACGATAAAAAAGTTTAATTAAAAGATCCGATATTTTTTTACTCTAAGCCTCATATATATAATATATATATATATATATATTATATATATATATATATAATATTTTATATATATATATTATATAACTATATATAATTATATATATTAATATTATATATATATATATATATCATTATATAATATATTTATATATATATTATTATAATATATATATATATATATATATATATATATATATATATATATATATATATATATATATATATATATATATATATATATATATATATATATATATATATATATCTCACACCCACCCTTCTCGTCCCCAAGATTGTGGGTAATGTGCGATACATACACTGGAAACAGAAAAGTAGCAGAGGAATATGACACAAGTCGAAAAGAAAGTCCAACCTTACCGCACCGCTTTATACATTTTAGGTTGAGTAACTCGTCGTGGTCAGTAAAAAACCACCAAGAGATACACGGAACGTGAACAGACCCTCACTAATGGCATCTTCATCGAAATGTATGGGTTCATCATTTCGCCCTAGGTGGGCTGCACAACCATAACCCACCTCACAAAACCCCGCCCTTCACTCCTAATTATGCACCTTTCTTCTCGGCTTCTGCAAAACTCACATTCCTTCCCAAAGGCATTCCTTTAGCTGACTCAATCCATTTTCTTTCGGGTCTCCCAGCCGGTCGATTCCCCAGCGAACTCACCACATATACATCCGCTAAACCACCTGACATCATACCGATCTTTTTCCACATGACCAAACCATCTCAATGTATTTTCATTTATTCTTTCATTTACTCCTTTCTTCCCAATCCACAACTCCCTAATGCGTTAATTCCTCATTTTATTAATTCTTCTCCCACCTAAAACACCCCTAAGATTGTCCATCTGATCCATTGTACTTTAGATCTATACCTCTTATGCCAGATCCAGACCATAGTTTCACTACTAGACATTAACCAAAGGTAACAACATACCCTCATGTTAGACCCAAATCGCAACTTCAAAGACCTTAGTCCCTTTACATTCACCGAGGATTTAATTGCACCAGCCACCTTGCCATATCATTCCCAACTTTCCTACTACATTCTGTTCTGCATCATCCGTTCACTTTTCATTCAACATACACTAAATATTTAAACTCAGACACTTGTTCCAGTTGCTAACCATCCAACATAACTTCACACCAAGGACTATCCTTTCTCACAACCATAACTTTACCCTTATCTATATGTTTACTTTCAAACCCATAATTTTACACACCCTGCCAAATTCATCTACCAATCCTCATTCAAACTCTTTTCAGAATTCGCCACAACAAAACCAAAATCATCCGCATATATGACGGAGGCATCCTCCACTCTCTTGTCCATCTTCATCATTATACATAACCTTCCCGTTGCCCACGATACCTCTAATTTCTTTCATAACCCCATCCATATACAAATTGAATAACCAAGGAGACATAACAAACACATCCTAGCTTCACTCCGCTATTAATATTAAGCCAATCACTTTCAACTCCATTTATTCTTACACAAGCTTCACTATGGTCATTTATACTTTTGATTCCATTCAGGAAACCATACCACCAACACCAATATATCCAACTAACAGCCGGCCATAGAGCTTCCCTATTAACCTATCATACGCCTGTGCAAATCCATAATATATATAATACAATTTATTCTTCTCCTCCGTCATTACGCCTGTTGCACATCAATAAAACCTAAATACAATTTATTTTTCTTCTCTCTCATTTTCTCAATCATTTAATTCAATGTAAAGATCTGATCCACACATCTTCTACCACTTCTAAACGCACCTTTGTTCTTAAATATCAGTTCCCTTCAGTCACTCCGATACGGTAGCTCATTCGACCCAAAATACAGCATATATTTTCCCTATAACACCCAATAAACTAATTCCTCTATAATTCTTACAGTTACTCTTATCTCCCTTACCCTTATGTAAGAGTACTATTACTTCTCTCCTCCAATCCCTGGAACTATACCTCTCTAATATAACTGCTTTGCTACACAATTTCCAAATCCACTCATCACCATCTCACCTCCGTTCTTGATTATTTCCCCAGTTCACCAGTAATTTCGTCTATACCTGCAGATTTACCAATTCTTCAAACTTTCCACTCTACCCATAATACACCGTCTTACTGTATGGTTTCATCCCCAAATATCTATTACTTCTTTTTGCACCAACAAAACCCACACACATTCACTATCACCTCTTCATTTACTGTCAATGTTATGCAGATTTTCGAAGTGTTCCCTCTACACTCTCCTCACATCCTTTTCCTCAGTTACGAAAGCACCATCCATATTTATTATTTAAGCAGATTCCCCTTTTCTCATTCTTAAACTTTCGCTGCTTCTTCCAAAAGAGCTTCCTATCCCCTTGAAAGTCTCACCCATTCATGACCTCCTTACCAACTGATTCATTTATGTCTTTATTCCTTCCTGCGTATGCTCTTTAGTATATTCTCTTTTTTCGTCCAATATCAAATTACCAGAACATACTTTCTTTGAGAAGCGCTCCATTCAGTTGTCTTTTAATAACATTTAAGCCACGTATCTTTTTTTACTTTTAACAGCTTGCATCACCCCTTCATTCTAACACTCACTGTTAACATTCTTACTTCAGCACGCTTCCATACTTTCTTTTTGCAGCTACTAACAACCGACTACAGTTCATTTGCTTCAGATTTGTTCAGTTTCAAACTTGTTTCACATTCAAATCCTGATTTATTATGCAAGCCGCTTCATGATTAATTACTTATCCTTATCACCTTGTTCCCTCTTAATTCTGCCCACTTCTCTATCACTTCCCTCTCCATCTAAGCCCTCACTAACTTAATTTACATAAAACAACATAATGATCAGATAATTTAACATTCAAAACGTACTTCAACAATCTCTTTCTTCAACCAACACAAAATCAAAATCATACTTTTAAATTCCAAAATCCATTTCTACCTACCCCAACTCTAGTATATCTTATGAATACTCTTGTGTTTTAAAGAAAGCATTACATACACACATACTTCTCTCCTCACAGAAATCAATGCACCTTCTAGCCATTCTACATCTTCTCCGGACGGCCAATAACACGCTGCTATGCCATCCCTTTTTGATCCAACACTATCCAACCATTTAGATCAAGCACAAACACAATCATTCGAAGCTGCTACTCACCCCATCCAAAAGCATCGATTCAGATTATCTCAAAAATCTCTGCCCCTCTCTTCAGCATATACTTTCAGATGAAACCATTAAGTCAGCAACACGACATATCTTGACGCTTGTTCAAACTTAAATTTAACCATTAATAAATTCTAGTACTCACACAAACAAAAATCTACCATAGTTTCGTACACAGGTCACTCATTCAAGAATTGCAATTCTTCTCATCCGCCCTGTCATTCTCTTTCCAACACCAGCACATACACATTTCACAATACACCCTCACATTTTCACCGTTTCCTTTCATCTTTGTTTCAGACACAGCTAGCAAATCAAATTTGGCCCTTCCTAAATACATCGATCACCTCTCTCCTCTTCTTCCCCATGCATTTATTCGCTGCTGATATCCCATGTACCCATACGATTCATACATTTTCGCCGAAAGATAGAAGATCGCTTACGGCTATCACGACCTTCTCCCGAGGCATGCATTAGCATTCCTGGGAAAAGATAAGTCGACCACCACTCACCCAATTATATATATATATATATAATGATATATATATATATATATAATATATATATATATAGTATATATATATATTATATATATATATAGGTATATATATATATATATATATATATTACTATATATTATATATATATATATATTTATATATATATACTATTAATTATATATATATAATAATATACATATATATATATATAATATATATATTAATATAAATATCCTTTTATATATATATATATATAATATATAGTTGGCCTTTATATATAGATATATTATATATATTATATATATATATATATATATATTATTCCCGTTTGTGGGGAGAATATCCCCAACTTACGTACTGCGTGTATTAAGAGGCAACTAAAAAGACTGATTTATTTATTTATTTATTTATTTATTTTATTATTATTATTATATATTATAATTTATAAATATAATTATAATTATTTTTTCTTTTAAAATATTAATTTTTTTTATTATTAATATTATTAATGTCTTATTATAAAATATTTTATTTTATTAATTTATTATTATATTATTTATTATTATTATTATTATTATTATTATTATTATTATTATTATTATTATTATTATTATTATTATTATTATTATTATTATTATTATTATTTATTATTATTTATTATTATTAATTATTATTTATTATTTATTATTTATTATTTATTATTTATTATTTATTATTTATTATTTATTATTTATTATTTATTATTTATTATTTATTATTTATTATTTTTTATTTATTTTATATATATTATATATATAGATATATAGATATATATATATAAATAGATATATATATTACTAGATAAATATAAGATATATATTATATAATATATATATATATATTATATATATATATATAATATATAATATATCAGAGGCGACTCCCCTACACTCGGCTGTTCGGGTTTAGCCGGGGGGGGGGGGGGGGGGGGGGGGGGCCGAGTTATAATTATAGAAACGATCGATCTCTTACAAATTTCATAAAGTTACTAAAAAATAAATTTCTTTTTTTTTTATGCGAAAATCGGTCATATTGAAGTAAATATTACATAATACATATAAAAGATTATTTAAAAATTAAAAAAATTAAAGAGTAAGAATCATCGCTATTGAATAATGCTTATTTTTGCAATTGAATTATAAAGGTGCAGGTCCTTTTTGCAAAAGAAGAGTGGACAGAAAAATTTGAAGACAGTTTCCAATTTACTCTATAATAATTATTTTTTAAATGACAACAGTTTAATAAAATAATAAAAATAA
>JABUQX010046575.1:0-21152 GCA_015478945.1 Trachelipus rathkii
CGGTAGTACTTCGTTCAGAATTGGGTGTTTAACCGTTTTCCGCATTTATCATTGAAATAACTTTCGCGTTTTCGTGCGCCCTTCAATATATATATATATATATATATATATATATATATATATATATATATATATATATATGCTATATATATATATATAAAACAATCTAGTAAAATAATATTTTATATTTGTGTAAATGCATGCATAAATTATGACTTTTCTTCTTTTTATTTATTTTTAATAATGATTGCATACATCAAACACATGCTATAATTCTAAGGAAATGCCAACTCTCCTAGAAGGCAATATTATAAAATCTATTATATATATTTTCTAAAATATCAATATTGATACATTACCCTCAAACGGACTATTATCCTTTTTTTCCTAAAGAATTATTTTTTTTTTTTTTTTTTATGTTTCATTACAATTTATTTAGAATCTATGCTGTGATTTTTATAAAAATTGGTGATGTCCGGGTTCTGCTCTACTATTACCGAAATGCCAGTAAACCACCTTAATGAAAACAATTGTCTATGTTGATACTCTTTGAACATTTCAACATGCGGTTTCTTCTTATCTACTTATTTCTAGTTTATGTTTCAAGATGCAGGCTAACATTCAAATAGCCAAGGTAGGCCTACATAATAGATTGCCTATAAAATTAAGCCACCCTGTAAAACAAATTTCAATCGCTATTTGAAAATAACAACTTAAAATTCACCAATAACTAAAAAAAATCAAAATTAACACTTGTAAATGTCACTTACAATTTAAAATTGCAACTTTCACTTTCACACTAATCACAAATAAAAAGCTCCTCAATTGTCAAAATAGGCTTTCTCGTGCAATGAATCATAATATTTCAGATCAAAAGCTGCCCATTGTTGAAGGGTGGGAAAAATCGCGATTTAAAAATTTTAAATATTTTCCAAAGCATATATATCATCATTATATTATTATATAATTCAGCTGATTATTCCAATCTCCTAAATATATTTCATCCCACTGGAAAAAAAAATTATTTAAAACTATTTTGGAGTAAAATAATTGTTTTAATAAAGTATTGGAATTTCCACCAGAATACTTCCAACATTTTCAAGGAATGATTTTTATTAATTAAGTTAACAAATTTTACAAAATTGCTATTTAAAAATACTATATAAATAATAAAAATTGTCAATTTTTAAGCTAGAGAATGTTAACTTTAGAGTTAATAATTGAAAATATTTAAGAATTTGTACATCTAAGAATTTGTACAATGTAATGGCGTTGTTAATCTCGTCTATTCTTCCTTTAAAAGCAGCGACTCAGCAGGAATAAGTTCAGAAAAGTCACTCTACCAGTCTACCTAATCAATAAACAGAAGGACGTTCTAATACATCGGTCAGGACTTTTGCCATGATCCTCTTTGAAATGTTGAAACAAATTTTTTTTTTTTTTTTTTTTTTTTTTTTGAGAGTGGACCTCACCCCGAAGGGCATATGCCGTCCCTCCAGGCAGACAAAATACTGCCCTTCAGGCTATCGCAAGCTCAAGGCAAGTGAAACCACCCGCAAGAGGGCCCGTGATACTCTCCGTTGAAACACTTTGCTCCGATTTTCGGATGTGTGTTGTAATACTCCCTTTTCAAGAGTATTTGTTGTCACGTTGTGTACCCGATATAAGTAGTGTTGCATCCATCTACTCTCCGAATATCACTTACAATACATTAAGGACATAATAAAAACTCTTGACAAGAGAATAAAACAGAAACTCCAACGGGTAGTTACCTTTTGGATCTGGTTTGCCTCAGAATTTCATAGATATTAAAAGTTGGTTGAATAAGCTTACGAATAGTTACGGTATTATTTAAACATAAGCATTATTCCTTTAAATTATTTTTGTCTTTTTCGGGAACTTTCTCTTGATTAGTGATAGCGATGCTTAAAATCTATTAAAAAGCTGTTGTATTTTTTTTTTTTTTTTTTTTTTTTTTTTTTTTTTTTTTGCAAACATTATATTCTAGATTTGGTGTATATTGGTGACGCGTTAATTAATTTGGTAGCATTCTTTCATCATAACTTACAATTCTTGGGGGTCGAAATGGTGTAGTCCTTGACAAGCTCATGTCAGGGCTTCTTACTGTCTCAGATTTTCTCTATTCTTTCAGTATTTTAGGAGAAGGTGGACAGGAAGCAACATCAAAGTACACTTCATGCAATAGAGAAGATTCTTGTTTGTTTGTAATAGAGAGCCATGATGTTGTGATGCAAGTTTTGCTGCTGTGAAGATGAGCAGTATTTTTGAGTGACAGAGTATGAAACATCGTTTGTAAGATTTGTGAGCGCATGCATTTCTCTCACGAGGCGGTTTGCTTTATTCATATATATCTTCTACACAGTTCCCGAAGCCAATGCTTCTTTCTGAAAAATGTATAAAGTATATTTGTCAGAAATTAAACTGATTTCCTAGACGGATGGAGAGCTCTAGCTGGGATGATGGAAAACTCTTTTTCAAATTTACAAAAAGCAAGCTTCTTGTTTTCCTCTACAAAAGTTATGATCGAGGAGAACAAATTTTTGATATTTGCTGCCAATGCTGCATCATCTTTGGCGGAAAGCATACAAGTGCGTAGAGCATCTATTGAAACGTGTTTTTTTTTCTTGTGGTAAAGGAGTGCTGAATAGGAAAAAAAATAGGATTTTGGGAGTTTAATTTATCTCGACTCAGACTCCCAGAGTCGATATTAAAAACAAATGACTCCCGACTTCGACTCTAAGAGTCGATATTTTAAAACTGAATTCCGACTCCCGACTCCCGACTCCCGTACTCCCGACTCCCCGACTCCCGACTCCCGACCCATGGAGGAAAATTTTATACCACACTCAAACACAACCACAGCACACAATCACAGCGACACACACTACACGCACAGCACACACACATCTATCATGAACAGCACACACACACATAGATATATATATATATATATTATATATAGTATATATATTAATATTAATATATATATATATTATATATATATATATATTATATTAATATATAGTTATGAATAATAAAATTCATCAACTTGATGCCATGATCTGGTATAAAAAAATGTAGCTCAACCACTAGAATTAAAACTAATTACGCTGCACTATGTCAAGCTACCAACCCGCTCCAAAGAGGTCATGTGATGCAACTGGATTTTGTAGTAATGGGTCATAAAAAGACATAAAGAAATTCAACATAGCTGCAATTATATTTTGTCGAAACAAGAATGATGGACCGTGTTTTCACGAATTTTTTATCTGAGTTTAAAATATTAATTGCAATTTTTACTAGTATTTAAACATAATCTCTAAAATCTCCCTCAAGTAGTTAAATACATTAACACAAAATATTTTACAAATAATGACAGCTAGCTAATGTACTGTATTCAAATTGTGCCATGCACAGATTATATACATATTATATATATATATATATATATAGTAATATATATATATATTATATAGTTGTATAATATGGTATTATAGTAATAGTATTATATTAATATATTATTATATATATATATAATTTTATAGGCTTATATTATAGTATATGATATTATATTATAGTATTAGTATATAGTATATATAGTCAGTAGTAGTGTATATTATGGTTATATATACATATAATATATATAGTATAGTATATTATATATATATTATATATATATAATATATCATATAATATATATATATATATATATAGTATATATAATATAAGGTATATATATATATAATATAGATATAAGATATTACAAAATATAAAAGTGCCTATCCTTAAATTTTTTCGAGGGGCCAGACAAAAAATCATTTCTATATATTATATATATATTATATTATATACATATATATAATATTATATAATATATATATATAAGTATATAGGACTATATATATATATATTAGTATTATATTATATAATTATTATAAGTATCGTATTGTATATACTATATATATAGTAGAAGTAACTAGAATCCCAAATATTAAATTTCTATGAAAAAAATGGGAATAAAAGTTATATAAATTACTAAAATCATCTTGCTTAAATTTGTTAAATTTAATCACCGGGAATGAGTAGTGAGCAAGTCCGAGATAAACATCTTCAGAGTTTTTATGTCAAATATTTCGAATGTATTAGAGGAGGACCAGTCCCAGTAAGTCTTCACTCCAACATACTTTCTGCAAGTAGGTTTTCACAGAAATCTTAATGTTGAAAGGCTTCTTTCTTCTGAGTTCTAGGAGGCACGGGTAAATTGCCAGTATCTTGCAACAAGATGTAAATATTTGGAAATTGGTGACTGCGAACAAGAAGCTTAGTCCGGTCGTTGATGTTTTTGGACGAATCGCTGATGTGAACCACTTCAAACTTCAATAAATCCCCACCTAGGCTTTTACTAATCTTCAAATTGGGCTTTCCGGAGATTTCTTTCTTGTAAAATGTTACACAAATCTTTATCTTCCTCATGGCACATTACTCTGTTCGGTATGGACAAATTGCAAGGGAAGATAAAATTTCTTTAGATTTAAAAACCTCTCTCTACTGCTGATATTAAATCATCCAAACATGGCTAAAAAATATGTGATGTGGCGTATATTACTCTGTGGTCGGAATAGGAATGCCGGGTTGTTTTTTTGGAATTTGTTAACTTTTGGAACAGCATTTTCAGTACACAGCTCAGATTCCAGATACGCTTACACATTCTCCAAAAATCTGCTGAAATTCTAGTGTTGCATTTTCTATGATGGCTTCAAGATTAGTTTTAACTAAATTTCTTACGAAATTTGTTCCCGACAGCGAATAAATTATATTAAAATTAATTTAATCCTGAACTTAGATTTTTGACGGATATGATACTTAAAAATTTAGTGTCTAAAAAATGTCGGGGGGCCCATGCCCCCTGGCCCCGCTGGATACGCCACCTGTATTTATATATATAATATATTAATATATATTATATAATATATTTTATTGTATTTTATATTATATATATATTAGTTATAGATAATATATCAATATATATATTATATATATAATTATAGAACATACATATTATATAAATATATTATATGAGGGATAAGTTTTCAAAAATTTCTTCGTATATGAGTATGTGTTAATAGGGTAAATAATTAATATTATATATATATATAGTTATATATATACTATAGTTATATAATATAATAGTATATAATATAGTATATAATTATATATATAATATACTAATAGTATATATTAATAATATATTAGAGATTATACATAATATATATATAAAATATATATTATAATATATAAGATACTATTATATATATAATATATATATATATAGCTATAGTGAGAGTAGGAAATATTACTATGGTGATTTGTATAATCTAGATATATATATATGTATAGGTACTATATATATTAATATATTATGTGTATATATTATATATTACTATTATATATAAGTATATTTATATATATATAGTATTATATATATTATGTGTAGTTATATATAATATATATATATATATTATATATATATATATATATAGTATATTATAGTATTTATAGTTAATTTTATTTTATTTATTTATTTTACCAGCACTTTTTTCCCGCTTTGAGCGGGGAATGGTACGTACCAGCCTCTCTCATTCACTGCTTCCCCTCATCTGCGCCCTCACCCACCCCCTCCACCCACTCTATCTTCTCGCCAGAGCTACCATCTGACCTCATTCCCTCCTCCTCCAGCATCTCCTTTGATTCCATCCATTCCGACCTCCCTCTGCTCCCCCTTCCTCTAACTTCCTAATCCCTCCCAAACTCGTCGCTAACCACTGCTCTGTTCCTGCATTCTCGTAACTAGGATTGGTGCTCAACCTATGCGTGTAACATTCCCTTCTCCGTCTCTCCCACCAGACCCGAGTTCCTCAATCACATTCTCTCCCTCACCACCGCTATTCCTACATCCTAATCCTTCTGCTGACGGCCCACAAACCGCTCTCATCGCTTCAGTCTCAAAAAATACTTTTCCAAGCCTCTTCGTGATCTCTGGAAATGTCAAGCCGGCCCAATGTTCAACGTCCAGAGCAACAGCCGCTGTACACAGATTTGTTTCAAAAAATCTTATCTAACTTTCTGGGGTGTGATTTATGATATCCCGCCCCGTTTACCATAATTTTTCTCTACAACCCACTCAAAGCTCTCGATTTCGCGGTCGTCTCTTATCTCTACTGTTCTTAACATGTTTCTCCCTGTGTGTTGGTTGTGTTTGGTTCTTGTGGTTCGGGGGTTCATCCCTCCCCCCTTTACCCAAATCCATCCTAAATATCTAAAAATCTTTACTTCTCCAATACTACACCCCCTACTCTAACCGCTAACCCCCTCCTCCTCCTCCTCTTTCCTCCTCCTCATACATCTAACACTTTACTCTTACCTGGGATTTATTTTTAAGCCCTTTTGTCCACACATCCTCTCAACTCCTCACCCAAATACCTCAGCCGCTTCCGCGCTTCCTTCCCACTAGGGCAGTATCGTCGGTGGCAAACTTGTATGCATGGTGTTGTCTACTGTTCGCCTCTATTCATTCGCCGCCATTCATCAATCCACCCCCCTCCCCCCTCATCATTCCTCTGGCAAACACTCTCCGCATAACAAATTGAATAGTGCGTTCACGTGCGGACGATAGCACATCCCCTTGCCTCTGTTCCAGGAGTCCGTCGGGTTTTCACTCACCCCTAAACCATCTTCAGCTCTCCCCTTCCTAAACACTCTCACATCACATTCTACTATGTCCTATAGCAAAGGCCCTAATACCTTTTACCTAATTTACGCCCCACTCCATTTTCCTCCAACACTCCTACACTTCACCCGCTCTCACTCTATCATATGCTTTCTCTAAATCTAAAAACACCCAATACACTTTCCTGTTCCTCTCTAATCTTTTGCGTCCAGCAATGCATCTTTTAAAGGGTGGGGTGAAAGCCTGTTGGTCAACACACCCTCTTCCTCCCTAAATCCTCCTTGTTCTCCCCCATTCTTCCCTCCGTTAAAACCTCTCACTCTCTCAGTCAGTATTCTCCCATACACTTTCCTACCACACTTTAAAGACATATACCTCTATAATTCTCCACATTCCATCCTATCCCCCTTCCCCTTAACAGGAACCCATACAACATCTCCCAATCCTGTGGTAAACTTCACGCATTTCCTGCATGCCAAACATATATAATTAACTATACGAGCCATTCCTCCACCCTATTCCTCCTTCTGCAACATTTCCATTTTCACACCATCCAGACCTGCGGAATTTCCCCTTTTTTTTTCTTTATTTCACTGGCCCTAATTAATTTCCTCCATTTTGAAAATAGCGATCCTGCTTCACGAGTCTGCCCAATTCACTCCCATTCCTCTCTCTCTTTCACATCTTCCTCCCCTCCCCACCCACTTCATTCAATAATCCAATAAAATACATCCCCCATCTTTTCCTCACCCTATCCTCTCCTCCTATCCACTCCCCATCTCCTCCCTTAATCCTCTCCCCCAACCCCTCCTTCTTCTTCTTTTTTATTTCTCTTTCCAGACATTTTGCTACCCCGATTCCGAAAATATTTTCCGTCAACTTTTTCTACACCACTCATCTTTTGCTCTCTCTTCGTCCTGCTCAACCGCCCCCTGTTGCTTCCACTAGCGTAACCTTCTATATCTCCTCCAGTTTTTCCTCTCTCCTACTTCCCAGCCATTTCACATAAGCCTCCTTTTTCGTCCTTTTCACCAAACTCCTTCACCTCCTCACTTCACCATTCACTCCCTTTCCTTCTTCTTGCACCCACCCTTTTTACTCCACAACCTTCTAGCCTCTTCACATATTGCCTCTTTAAATCTCATCCTCCCCTTCCACCTCGCCAATTCCCGTCCCTCTCACACGTCTCTCCACCTGCCCTCCATACCTCTCCTAAACTCCCTCTTACACATCGTCTCTTCCAATTTTTCCACCTTCATCACTTCTACTCTCCTCTTTATCTCCCCTTTCCCTTACCATCAGCCTCTCCTCCCACCCTTATCCTAGCAACCACCAAAATAGTGATCCGCAATATCCCCTCCCGCCTCAAAATACATCTTACATCTAGTAATCCTGCCTTCTATACCCTTCCCATTTACACACACATAATCCAGTACCGCCTCCCCCCCGTTATCTCACTCTTCCTGTATACTTATGACTTTCACTTTTTTTGAACCAAGTACATTGTCCCCTACTTATCTATTCTTCTCTTCACACAGCAACTCTAACAGTAATCTTTCTCATTAACATTTCCTTCTGCCCCTACCCAAATGTTGTTCCTGTGAGTATGCTCCCATCCTTCCATCTTCTCTTCGCCACTCCTGCATTTCCAAATCTCCTCCAGATGTAGTGTTTGACTGAAATTTATCTATTGGTGGAGGGAGTTGGGCGGGCCATTTAGAGCTTGCGCAAGAGCTCATTTGTCAAGCTCTAGCTTCCAATGTAATCTTTCTCTCTCCTCCTCCTTCCTCGTTTCCTCCTACTGCATTAGCGCATATAATATTACTATTATTTATATATATATATTATTATGATTTATATATAGTATATTATATATATATATATATATTATAATTGTATATGTATTAATTATATATAATATATATTATTACTCATACTATTATGTATATGATATTATATTATATTTGAGTATATAATATTTTTATATCTATTTAGTTGTATTCGTGGGATGTACCGGAACCTGAATTTTTGGTTTCGCGGCGCGGAACCTGGAACTTATCGACTTATCATGCTACATCTTAGCGTGAAACTTGTCTGAAATCTATACAATGTGGGTCTCTTCTAAGGTAATCTGGCATCTTTGTCAATGTCATGATTGAGCTCGGTAGTCTTTCTGTAAGCCCAATGAATTGGATAAGCGACATCAATAAATTTATTAAATAAATATTAGGAAATTATTTACTAGTATGTTAATAGTCTTATGGCTCTTTTCAAAGTTTAAATAAGACAAAAAATTGATTATTAGTCTGTAGCAAATGATAAGAGGTAGATTGTTTTTTGGCTCGGGCGTAGTTTTGTTGTTTTACGGTGTCTGATTATTAGTCTGATTTGTGCGGTTTGTGTGTATATATTATAATATATATAGGATCTCTTCTCTTCTCTTCTCTCGTCTCTCTCTCTCTCGTCGTCTTCAAAGTCTAGACACTCTCTTTCTCTGTCTTCTTTGCTCTTCTCTGCTCTCTCTCTCTGCTCTCTTCTCTCTCTCTCGTCGTCTCTGCTCTGCTCCTGCTCTCTCTCTCTCTCTCTCTCTCTCGTCGTTGTTTATCTGGAGCAATGATAATACGCCCGATTCATTTTTTTTATTTGTTTGGTTCTTCTGTGTTTGTTGTCTCTGTCGCTGCGTGTCGTGTCTGCTCCTTCTCTGCCTCTCTTTCTCTCTCTCTCTTCTCTCTCTCTCTTCTTCTCTCTCTCTTCCTCTCCCTCTCTCCTCTCTCTCTCCCTCGTCTTGCGCCTCTCTGCTTCGCTTAAGCCATGTTTCGTTGCGCATTGCGATAATGCTTACGAAATTTATAGCTATGACGGCTGCGTCGAGTTTTTGTCTGTTTGTGTGTTTTTGTGTTTGTGTTTAACTGAAATCGTAAAATATGCTCACCAGACGTAAGGAATCTGTTTCTTACTTTCTGTAAGGTTGCATTTCCCTTGCTTGCCGAATTTTTGGCACGTTCTTACGAAAATGTAAACAAACAATGATGAAGTTTTCATACATGCACTTTCGACTTGATATGGTTCATTCCACCTATAATAATAACCTTTAAATCTAATTTCGTCTAAATCGATAAACTCCATCAACAATATTTGGTCCAACTTATTCTTGTAGATATATAACCATCGCTCATTTTCTTTATCAACGTGCTCGATTCCAACTGTTTTAAACAACAGAGTAATATATATCGCAACTCGTTATACACAAATTCGTGCTACACTGCGGGCTAAGCATCTTATCGAGGCGTAAAGGACAAATGACAAACACACGAAACGTGTCTACACTCTCATCATGATTAAAAAAAGAGGAAGAATTGAGACTATAAGAATCTTGTATATTTTTAACTTGGAGGAAGGAAATACATAACTTTTGAAATTGTGATAACCTTTCTTGGTTAACTTAAGAAACGTACTATTAAGTCTTAATTACTATAATTAGTGCAAACTTATATAGTTGATTGATCAAAATTTGCAACTAAAATTCAAATATTTGCGCTATCAGCAAATCCAAGTGGTAACCATTTGTTTAAAACGACAAAGTAGTGCGAATTGGTTATCATCCCGTGAACACTACCATCACTAAATCGCTTTTTCTTAGCGAAAAATTGTCTTTCCGTTTTCGTGAGATTTATTACGTCCCATAACTCGTCTGATCCAATTTTCCAAATATTAATTTTTCAAGCATTAATCGTAAACTTGAGGTAAATGATAAATGACATTACAGATATCTTTTTTTTAGAGTAAGGACATGCTTGAAGAATTGTGGGAATGAGTGTCGAGTAAGTACGGACGAACAAGGTTTAGGTTTCGGATGAACTCGGAAACTGTTTAAGAATATTTCGAGGTTCGGTACATCCCTAATATTGTTGTATATATATAAATATACTATATATATAATATGAATATTATGTAGTATTACCTAGTATATATTATATAGTATGGATATGACTAGGGATTCATATTTATATAGTAATATATATTATATAGTAATATTAGTAGTAATATATTATTATATAGTAATATATATATATTTATATGATAATATTATATAATAGCTTTAGCTTACTACGGTCTGCCCGTGACTCGATCGTCTTTAATGGAGGCCACGCACTGCCCTCCAAGAAGCCGTGCCGCACTGTGCATTCCACAGTTCGAAGAGAGAAGATATAGAGAAGTCGGCGTGGGGGTCGAGAGCAGAGCACCCAGAAGAGGTGCTCTATGTGTCTTGGGAATTTGACTCTGTGCATAGTCGGAGGAGGTGACATTGTCTAGTTCTTAATCTATATTTATATTTGCCATGAAGTTTGGGTGGATGACCTGATTGCTCGAGGGCGAGTGATTTGGCCTCCTTCTGGACAGCGTTTTTTCTCCAGGGGAAAGTTGTTGTAGAGGAAGGGGGCTTTAAGTAATAGTTATTTGGGCGTCTTGTAGGTATCGTGTTGGTTAATGTGTAAGTTGGATATGTGTAATCCATGAAACCTATTGTGAGGGATAGAGGAAATGTATGTTGTTAGAGTGTAATGATAGATAGAGAATGGAGCTGTCGAAGAAGGTAGGTGGATCTGTTTCAGAATCCATCTGTCGGGGGGGGGATAGAAGTTTGTGACAACGTGTGGGTTGGATTTACTGGGTGACCTTTAGCGAAGCTATGAATTGCCCCCAACCATCTACCAGTGTGTGAGATGGGGAGGATGGAAGTTCCGTCGTTAAATGTTGGATTGTGGTGTTTTTTGTGGCAACCCCTGTGATAATATGAAGCTGTATTTTGGAGAGATTTTGTAAATTTATTTGTGTTCGATTTCTGAGAGTCCTGGGAACCATGCTGGTGAGCCACATAGTTTAGATTGTTCTAAGGAGTTGTTTATAATTAGTGGTGAGTGTGTGTTTCCTGCCGCTGAAGGTGTGTTAGAAGAGGGTGTTTAGTTATCGTTGGGTTGAGGGATATGGTCGATGTGTGGGGGAGAACGTCAGTGTAGTGTCATTAGGTAATTCGTAGTTTTTGGGTTTGTTAATGAAGGAGGTTGGTTTGTTCAGGTTGATTAATGATGGAGGAAGATTGGTGCGTCATAGTTAAAAAGGTGATGGCAGATTTAAGGATTGCGTCTATTGCGTTGGAGATTGAACCATTTCTAATCAGACTCGTAGAATTTCTTGGGTATGGTTGTGTGGCCTATTTGTCGGTACGTCTGGGAGTTTGTGAAAATTAAGAGCTGATGATCGTCTGGTATGTAGAAGTTGTAGTTGGATTGGTGGGGCTTGGGGATAGGTAGCGTCTGCTGTGAAAGAAGTTGAGATAAAAATGAGAGATAATGGCGCCGTGCGACGTCCAATTGTGTAAATTATAGAATTGGCGGTAGAGATATATGCCCTTTGTATAGAGAGAGTGGTAGCATAAAGATTCTGTGGGAAGGGAGAGCCATTAATGATGTTTTGTGACGGAAGCTGATGGTTGTGGGTTTTAGAGTGTGTGCCTTTGATCCTGTTGGAATCCTGGGAGACGTTAAAATGGGTGGAAATGTTGGTTTTAATATTTAATTTCTCTATTCATGTATAACAATAAAGCAAAGCAGAAAGATTGGGCGATAGGAGGAGGGAGTTAGGGTCTTTTTTTTGTTAGTTTTGGAGATTATGAATGCGCTTGTTTCCGAGATTGGGGATGTACGATTAAGTTCAAGATATTTGTTTGAAGATTTCTGTGATTATGAGGATTGCTTTTTTTTCTCCGAGGTGTTTATGTGCAGGTTGGATTATTTGAGTCTGGACCTGGTGTCTTTGTTGAATGTTGTTGAAGGTTTTTAAGGTGGCTTCTCAATCTGGATGTGTTGGTTTTGAATGTGGGGTCGTGGCGAGGGGTTGTGCGTGTTTCTAGATTGGAGCTTTGTTTGTGTGATGTTGTGGTTTGTGGTATAATTTCCTATTATCCGGTTGGTTCGGATTTCGTTCGGAGAGATGTTAGCATATTTAGGTTTAGGCAGACTGTGTATGTTGGTGAGGATGAGAAGCGTGGAGTATAAGGCTAACTGGGGATTGTCTTTTCTTCATTTAGGTTGGATTGAGTTTTTGAAGAGTTTGTGTTAATTTTTTGATGATCTTTGCCAGGTTATTCCTTACTTGTCTAGTGCTCGATATTATGTGGTAATTATCGTGAAACCACTTATTGGAGTGGTTGGGTGTAAGTTGGAGTTTGGGTGTTGTAGGTTTTGTTTAGTTTGGTTACATAATTGTAGGGGGGTAGTGTGGAATTGAGTTTTTGGGAGATCAAATCTTTGTTTAATGGAGTGTTGGATCTCGCGGTTGAGTTTGGTTGTATGATTTTCGTGTGGCCTTTGTGGTTGTATACGTTTGGAAAGTAACTTATAGAAAAGGCTTGGATGATAAAAAACCAACGTTCAGGGTCAGAATCTATATACAGAATAATATCACGAATAATACATTGAAAACAATTACAATAATAGCAGTTATAGTATAATATACTATATATTATATAGTATAAAAGAGAAGAGAGGATAAAGAAATATTTAATTGTAATAAAAAAAAAAACGAGAACAGAATAATACTTAGATAAAAATTTAAAAAGTAAGAATAATCAATTATAAAATAATCAATAACTGATTTACAATAGGAAATGTAAAAAGTTACGCATAAAGAAATCCGTTCTCTATTCAATAACTGGCCACTTTTCTATAAAGGTGGAGACCCTATTATAGTAGATTTGAGCATAATTTTGTTGCGTATTGTTCCACCTATGTGATATCCAATAAATAGTTATAAAAATTTAAGGATATTTCTAAAATGAGAATAATGGTAATTTGCATATATTATAAGTAGTAATATTTATATCATCGTGAAGTGAGTTGTGTTTGCCGACGTGAGAAGTAATGTCTAAAACGCGCAGAGACACATGTAGGATTTCGTATACCATGACAGCGATTAATCAAAATATGCGTGATATCCTAGAATTCGGTGTTTAAAGAAAGCTAGAATGTCTAAAGACTTGATTTGAAGCCTAATATAGTAGACATTTGATGTTGGCGTATATCGTGTGCCAGATTGCTGTTATTTTGCATCGAGATTTATCACATTCAATGAAGTAGTCGAGTGCTCACTATACACAACTTTTGTGTTAGAGGGAAATGTTGTGTTGGTAAATTATCGTTGTGATTACGGAGATCATAGTTTGGAAGTTAAGATGTAGAGATCCAAAATCCTTGCGAAGGGAAGATGGCGGAGTCGTTCTGTCAAAGAAATCGAGATTTTGATTCACGCTGAGAGTCGATCGCGCGAATATTCAAATGAAAGATTAAAGAAGAAACGGAGGTAACATGGCCTCCCCTACCCGAACAACGGAGGTCGAGGAGGAATCAAGGGAAATCGGACAACCGGCGTAGTGTTTTCGTGCCATAATCGCGAGTGGAACGAGTTGACCAATGATGGTAAGCGTTTGGCATTTCGAATAGGTTCGCGGAGCGGTAGGAGGAATCGGTATTTGGAGGCAGGAGGCGGAGATTGCTGCTATTGTAGCGAGTAGGCGGAGATAACGTTGCGTGGGGCTGCTGAAGTGAGGTTGCGAAGGCAGTGACAATTACTTAAAGGAAAGTTTGGCAAGGTTCAGTTGAGAACAAGTTGATGTGTAAAATGCAAAATGGGCTAAGTCGGTTTGCGTGTTATCTTGCGAATAGTGAGGTACGGTAAGAGTGGCTAACAGTGTTCAAATCGGAAGTGAGAAGAGTGGTGAAGAAGCGTGGATCATGGTTCGAAGAGTAAGCCGGTTTTAGATCCATATCCACTGAGATATTGTGCCAAACTTTGCTCCCCCTTCTGTAATGTGAAGTATTTTCGGTAGGATAGCGTTTTAATACGAGGAAGGGTCCGTCATAGCGGGCTTGCACACGGAACTACGGTGTCATCGTGCCTATTTAATACTGAGAGCATGTTCCAATCGCAGGCATGTATGGTTGACGGCACAGGGAATGACCTGGCAAAGATGTTTCCATGCCTCGTATACTGACGAGCGTGCCAGGAAGGTGTGCTGTTCGTAGTTTTTGAGGAAGGAAGGTATAAACTCACCAAGGTATCGGATGGTAGACCGTAACGAGCTCTCAGCAGTCGAGCATTTGAGGTCTTTGTACGAAGTGAAGTTCTGATCCGAGGAGGACAAGAGGAAGAGTTCCGACCAAATTGTCCGGTGCTCCGCGGCCATAAGAGGGTTGGGTTCAGGGGCGTAACTAACCGCCCCGCAGACCCCGCGGTGCGGAGGCCCACGCAGGTAAAGGCCCATAATTGCGAAGAGCAAGCAAATGAAATAATACTAATAAAATATGAAAAATACATAAATTTACGAATATTATATATATATATATATAATTATAATATATATACTATATATATTATATTATATGATAGTATATGATATTATATATTAATAGTATATAGCATATCATTATAACATAATATTATATACTATAGTAGTAGTTATATATATATAAGTAACGGTATAGTATAGGTGTATTTATAAGTTTATGTAGAGTGAATTATGTGGAAAGATGGATCTCAACCGGCACGTCATTAGGCGAAGACCCTGAAGGAATCTTATAGATTTCGTACAATAGTAGGAAAAAAAATATCCCAAGCATTTCTCAGGTATTCAATATATTTGAAATTTTTGAAAAGTTGAGAGAGGAGGCAGAATATTTTATTTTTCTACTCATCCGATTCTAACCATCAAAGTTGTCGAGTGCTTGTAATTAAAGTCCAGGGCGAGGATGACATCCTTCTTTACTGAGTGTATTGATTGTTGTACTGACTCAGAAAAATATAGGTAGAAAATTAAAAAATATAAAAAACTACTTAGTTGAAATGGGTGCCAGGAGAACAGAGGTGCTAATAACGGAGTGGTCATATATATCAAATCGATAAGTTATGTAAGTAAAATATGTGCCTCTCCCCCGGCTGATTTATATGCCCGGAAGGAATCCTCATCCACATCGCGAAATGAATCAAGTGTTTTTGAATTACGATTTTCATTTCTAATATTCCAAAAGTGGGGTTTGGAAAGTTGAGGCAACGGCTGAAGCACAAAACACGAAAAAATTCGAGAAAGATAGTCTTCTTTGACTGATGGTAGTATGTTGATCTATGTCTAAGGGTGGAGTGTATTATTTTTTCAAGTCTTGGAGAAGTCATTCTCGAATATAAAAAAATTTGGGAAGTGATACGAAAAATAAGTAAAAAATTTGGAAACTAATTTGAAAATTACTGAAATAGAATTTGACACTAGGTCACAGAATATAACACCCGAAAACAGAAAGTTGTAGATGGCTAATATAGATAAGCTTACAGGCTTGTGTATATAGGGTCATAAAGTTGCTGAAAATTCCGCATTTTCAGTTGCCCACATGTGGTGTTCTAGGGGCTGATAGAATTGGGGCGTTGTCTCCTACGCAGAATATGCTTGCACCTCCCCTGAAAGAATAAATTGTTGCGTTTTTTATAACATAGACAGAGACAGTACCGAACCTTTCGAAAAACAAGATTAAATAAGTATTAGATTAACAAAACATAAATGGTTAGAAAAAGCAGAGGTCGGCTAATGATGAGGAGCCAAATATCGAGGGAAATCATCAGGACTTCAAGGCTCGTATATTGAAAATGTTTCAATATGCAGCATACATTCGATTGTGCCAGCTTCATTGAATGTAGAAGTTTGAAGTTCTTGAGATTTCGTAAAAGGATGATAATGGCCTTAAGAAAAGATTTATGACAAACTGAAAAAAGTATACTGTGTGATTTTCAGTCTAGTACAGCCGGTGGCGAAGGATAGTTAACAGCTGTTCACAAATATACGAATGCATCATCAAAAACACTAAAAAATTGTGTCCCAAGCTAGTGTCATCCAAGTATTGATTCCTACTACCGCAAACTAAAAAAAAATTTTCTATTTTCAAACGTAATCTTTGTTTTGTAGTTTCTTTTTACTTTCTAATGTTATATTTTTGGTAAGGAAGTTCAATGTGATTTAATAATTCTGAAGCCCTCTTGGTCTCAGATTAAGCAGTTTAGAATAATTTTGATTTTTATTTCTCCGTCGTGTGTTTTCAAAGTAATGACCTATGGAAAGCCATCACATGTTGTCTCGAAAAAAATAATGCAAAGTCCAAACTACAGATCTTTATTTATAATTCTACTTATTCTCTTATTTGTGGACTTGTCAAATATAATAAACTATATAGTGAGGCACTAATAGACAGCTAATAATTCAAAGGATTGTATGTTGAGAGTTTAATCTACGGTAGTTATTCGGGCGAGCGAGCGAGTGGAGAGCATGAATGCCAGAAATTATGTTCGAGACGTATATATATCAGATTGAAAAAAGTTTTTGATGAGCTTTTATCTTAATAAAAGAATTGGAATGACCCATGAAAGTAGCCTTAGAATAAGCGGTGTTTTCAATAAATCGTCTGATATGTTAAATGAACAGATAGTACTCGGTTTTTCATGTAGCATGAACAATGTATTTTCGTAGTTAGGCTGCTCCTGGCAGTGCAATTATTTGATACTTCCGAATATGAGAAGTTGTCAAAGAAAAGGCTAGCGAAACTGGGTAGATAAAATACATTTAAACTGACGCTTAACATTTTAAGAACAGGTTAGGCGTAGTTAATAGAGCAGTTAATGACTACAGATGTAAAAGAAGAATACTGCTGGTAACTATTACAAGATTCTTAGCAACCGTTTCTTTTTTTCGTACGAAAACAGCTCTTAAGCAAGTAGGCTTACCAACCTTGTGTATCAGCAGTTCAGCTTTATTGACGTTACCAGTAATCATCTGCAACCAGCGTTGAAAGGGTCGTTTTGCAATAAGCTCATAGTTTAAATAAAACTTTTTTAAGGAAGCTAATATGAACAAACAAGGCTTACAGTGTATGCTTATTAAATCATTGAAAATGCAAACATGTGTACTCTTGATCTGAAGGAAGTTAATAATAAATTAAAATCGGCAATGACCCTAAGACGTTTGTAAACTATAAAGCAGTTCATCCTTATTTCCCTATCTCTTAACAATGCGAAGAGCAGATTTTGACTGCTTTGGGAAGTTACGATTGCTTAATCTCTAACCATTTCTTGTATATATATTGTAGATATAGTATATTATATATATATGAAATATATTTAGGTAGGTAACCTTTCAGGATAGTATAGTGTAGTATATAGTATAGTATAGTTATTTATTATATATAAGTATGCATAATATTATAGGGTAGATTATGTATATAAGTTATATTTTATATATGGTATGTAAAGTATATACAAGTATTAGTATTTATGAGTTATAAGTTATTGGTTGTAGTATATGTGTATTATATGTATATAGGGTTTCAGAGCTTAGATCTAAGATTGAATACTTATTTTTTGGAGGAGGCGGGAGGGGTAATTGATTGATAATATTTAGAGATATAAGATATATGTAAGGTTAAATGTTACTATTTGAAGTGCCAGTAATTGTAAAATAGAGTGTTTTTTGTTAGAATTTGGAATTAAAAGATTGTTGCTGATTGGTGACACGTGGTCAAGAGAAGTGTTAATAAGTCTTTAAGTAGCGTAGTGTTGTTTTACCCTTTTTAAAGGAACATGTGATATCTCTATACATTTAGCTTCTTGCTCAATGACTGTTCGATTACCTTTTGTTATGGGCGAAATATCTAATGTTGACCAATAAAACGTGTTGACTATCTGGCTGAGAGGTAATGTGGCCAGAGTAGCCATTTATATATATATTAGTAGGTGAGGGGTGAGGGTATGCGTAGGGGAATATATATGATTAGATGTGATATATTAGGGGGGGTAGAGGTGAGGGTATGATGGGGGGTGTAGCGGGTAGGGGATGGGTAGTGTAGTAGTATCAGGGGGGGGTGAGATGAAGTATGTATACTATTAGTATTATATATAATAGTAGTATGACGGGGGGTATTAGGTGGTATAGGTGGGTGAGGGGGGGAGAGAGGTATGTGAGAGGGGAGTGGGGGTAGGGGATGGGGAGGGGGGTATATAGGGATGGGTGATGAGAGGGGGGGTGGTGGGGCGGGCGAGAGAGGGGGCGCGCGAGTGGAGTGCTCAGCGTTGGGTGGTGGCGACGGGCGCGGCGTGAGTGGACGTTCTCGTAGCGTACGCCAGCTGCGCCGGTGAAGACGGTCTCTATGAGGGCGGCGAGCGTGTGCGGTGATAGCTGCAAGAGCGAGAGGCGCTTCTGGGACTGCGGGATGTAAGAGGTCAGATAGATGTCCGTTGGCAAAGGGTGATACTCAAAGCTGCCGTACTCTGCTGGTTCAGTGGACCGGTCTCGAAGGTTGTGCCTATAATTTGCTACCAGTGTGTAGCTCGAGGATGGCGCTAGAAGTGCGCGCGAGAGTTATCTCGCAGAGTGATGGCTTCTAGCGCGAGGGGGCGCCGAGTGTATCCGGTCCTACTGCAACGGTTAAATATATGGTGTGAAACCATTTGGGTGGTAAGCGGGCCCGTCTATACAATTATGCACCTTGCAAAGAGGCTCACGCCATGAGGGAAGAAACTGCTGACATTAGGGAGCGATCGTGTGCTGTGCACTGTTGGGTTTTTTTGGCAGTCTAATACACTTGCGTGGTCGCGAACAGTTTAACGATCCTTAGTTAGGAGCGGCCTAGTACGAAATGTTGCCTATTATTTAACTTGTACTAAGCCTGTCGTTACCCCTGGCTGCGACACATCGTGAAATGTGTGAAATAGAGTTGGGCTACTCTTTCTGCAGCATATGTTGGGGGTTGTACGACTGGCCGAGGTGCGAAGAGACGTCGCATGAGTCAGAGGCGGAAAGAACGCAAAAGATTTCTACAATTGTTGTATGATGTCGTACTAGGTAGAAGCATGGAGGACATAATACAATTCTCTTCGAGTGTGGCTGCATCAGCGCAGCCATTCGTACGAATATTCGTATGTCATAGGCTATAGGAGAGATATGGCGTGTAATTCGGGATAGAGCTGTTGGCAGATATATTGTCTTACCTTTGTATATGGCGCATGAGACAGGTGGTGAATGGTGCAATAGAATCCAGGTGGCGGGCTTCACCGAGCGGGCACTTCGTTTGATTCATGTGATGGTGAGCGTGTGATGCGAGTGTTTATGCTGTTGAGATATGATCGGTTATGACGATGAGAGTCACCGAACATCGTTATTAGTACGCGAGGTGTTTAATTATGCAGATATACCGTGCTATTAAGAGTTCTCTACAAATGCCCTGTACCTTTGCGTTGTCGAGGGCGGCTGAGAACTTGTTTGTAGAAATAGAGGCGGTAAAGTGGGAGCGCCCATCTTGATCAATGTAATCTGGTTCTGCCAGCCGAGCGGCGAGCCTTGGGCTTGCGAACATCGTCTGGAAAGCGTCTTGCATGTTGATTCTGAGTCGGTGGCTGTGTCGGAATGAGAATTATAGTGTGGGAGTAACACAGAAGGTGAGGTAATCAATGGGCTTCCTTTCTGATGCTGGTTTGAGAGGCATTTAGGGTTGCTCGTCGTTCGCGTTTTCCATATTCTAGCAGTGTCTACGATGCGCAGGCCGATCCGTTGTGAGCGTGGATGGTTGAATGGAAGTGCGTGGAAGGGCAGGGAAGGGAGAAGTTGTGCTGCGCAGACGGAAAAGCCGATGGTAAATATGATTTACCATCTAAGAACGAACGAGTTAGACGCTGTTGTACGGATTTCGGAAAGCACTATCGCTTGCCGGACTAATCGCATCCTCGAAGAGGACGTATACCGTCGCAAAGAGATGTATGTCCGAGAAAAGGATTTACTAGATGAAAACCAGAATTCGGACAGGTTTGGAAGGAGTTGGACGTTGTAACCATTTTCGCCTTAGTCTGGTGAAAACCTTGGCTGAGATGTGAAGTGTGGTGTCTTCTGGAGAAGACACTGGCAATCAATAATGTCGTCGTAGTAGCGGAAGACGAAGGTATAACGCGCGTAAAAAGGACTGAGTCTCGGAGGACTTGAAATGAATTTGACCTAGCATTTTGTACAACCGCAATGG
Organism: Trachelipus rathkii; assembly: GCA_015478945.1. Taxonomy (NCBI): domain Eukaryota; kingdom Metazoa; phylum Arthropoda; class Malacostraca; order Isopoda; family Trachelipodidae; genus Trachelipus; species Trachelipus rathkii. The sequence continues at coordinate 20,848 of JABUQX010046575.1, forward strand.
CGTTTCGAAGTAAATTCCCGTTAAAGAGCGGAAAGGAGTCGATGTACTGCATTGTCTTATGGTATCGTTCGTCCGGGTTCACAGGGTTAATCGTGAAAAATGCGGAGAAATTAATAATCGACATCTTTGAGATAGATAGTGACAACCAAGAGAGGGCTTTGGGATGTTGACCAATCCTGTAAATGAGGTACATTATAACGGTCCGGCACGGGTGTGCTGCATTTAGGCAGCGATAGTCGCCGGTTGGGCGGTAATCTCCATTTGGTGTACCATATGCAAGGGAGAGGCATAGTCGGACTTTGAGG
>JABUQX010046576.1:0-2500 GCA_015478945.1 Trachelipus rathkii
CAGGTATGCTTCGTTCCATCGAAGATGGGTGGTTTATGATATGGCATTTGTAATTGAAACGCTTTCGCGTTTTCATTGCGCCAACTTCAATAATATATATATATATATATATATATATATATATATATATATATACTATATATATATATATATATATATATATATATATATATATATATATATATATATATATATATATATATATACTACTCTATATATATATATATATATATATATATATATACTATATATATATATATATATATATATATATATATATATATATATATATATATATATATATATATATATATATATGGCAATTTCTTAGATAAGCAGGCAATAAAAAGTACTTGAACGTAAAACGTACTACATTTGGCTCTTGAAAGCCAGCAAATGATAAATACGGATTTAATTTTCCAAATTTAATTGAAACAACTTTATATATATATATATATATATATATATATATATATATATATATATATATATATATAACATAATAATATATATATATATATATATATATATATATATATATATATATATATATATATATATATATATATATATATATATATATATATATATATATATATATATATATATATATATATATGAACTAGACGTTTACGCAGCATCGATTTGGCACAGATTTGTGCCAAATTTTGTATATGCAGAATGGCAAAGAGGTATTTACCCTTTTAAGGGGCTCGAGCCGATGGGGTTGGAGGGGATGTTTCACGGAGGGAGGATCGTTACGGTACCAAGAGCTTTATTTATTTTTTGTCAACACTCACGCTCATTGCCCGAAATAATCGAAAAAATCGATTACATCATTCGTTCGATATAACATCCTTAAAAGGAAAAGTTCTATATATATATATATATATATATATATATATATATATATATATATCTCTATATATATATATATATACGTATATGCCATATATATATATACATAACATATAACGTAATTATGATAATCTAGTTCTTTTCTGGATTTCCTCTTCTGGTAAATCATCGTTCGAATATGCTCGCTGTACTGTAATATATATATATATATATATATATATCTATATATATATATATATATATATATATATATATATATATATATATATATATATATATATATATATATATATATATATATATATATATATATATATATCACGCTATGGATATTCATAAATTGTTCTCTTGTATCTAGTCGATTCCTTCCTTCCTCTGAGTCATATAGGAAAAGGCCACAATTCACATCATTCCACGTGTGCGCTCGTTAAGAGTTAATAGTTAAGAGAGTTAAGACTTAAGACCCATACTCATAAATACATAAAAACCCATTTTACTTATTTATCTATTCTATCTTCTATATACTATAAACATAGTAGAAATACTGTGCTATAAATACTGTGCTGTAAATACTGTGCTATAAATATTAAACTTGCAATTTTTGTATTCTATTTTTTCGCTCTTTTGTGCGATAAACGACAATGAGAATAAAATATATCCAATAATGAATTTAGAGCTTCCCAACTAAATTAGCAATTTATAATAAAATTTAAGCTATTATTATTTATATCTATATATTATTAATTGATACAATTTTTTTTACAAGCAACGCTCTTAATGTCCGCCAGAATGAAAGCATTCATGCTTGCCTTGCTTGTTTTTTTACTTTGTTTTTTAATCACCGCACAAAAGAGTTAAAAAATTAGCTCCATAAAAGATTAATAGTATATAGATATAATCATATATAGTATTATTATTTAAACATGCCAAAAAACGTTCCCAATTCGTTTCCTTTTGTTGAATGGACTTTAATTTGCTATAAAATTAACTTACTTTTTTTCTTTTTTGAGCTTCAAATTGATTTATTTTTAAATTCATTTTATTTAATTTTTTAGTTTATTTCGACGTAAATATTTATTATTTGTGTCCACAATGAGTGTTGAATATATATATATATATATATATATATATATATATCTCTAACACCTTATACTCTTTTATACTTATATATATATACTCTATATATATATATATATATATATATATATATATATATATATATATATATATATAGCCCACCTCTCATGAGGGCGTTAGCCTTCGCCAATAGACAAGCCTTGCTCCGTTAGGAGCAAGCCAAAGGCTTGTTTCATATAAATATTAATAGCTTAAATCGTTAATTTAGTTGTAAAGCTCTAAATTAATTATTGTATACATTTTTTTCTCATTGGGGTTTACTTTTATATTTTAATCACCTCACAAAAATACAGAATGGAATAAAAAAATGCAAGTTTAAAGACTCGCCGAATTTTTCGACCCTTTTCTGCCATGATTAAATAACAAAAAAACATACGATTTTGCAAACGGGCTGCAGTCGGGCTTCCTTGGAAACGCAGCTTATATTTTTTTCGATACTATCGAAAAAATATCAATATCGATATATATCGGTCCTCTTGCGGCATCCTAGTAGGGATGCCCGATA
>JABUQX010046576.1:10000-12500 GCA_015478945.1 Trachelipus rathkii
TAAAACTAGCTCTAACTTTTACTGAACTGTTTAGTAACTGCCGAAGATTATATATATATACATATATATATATATATATATATATATAACATATATATTTATAACAACTTATATATATCTTATATATATATATATATATATATATATAACATATATATATTTATATATATATATAATATATATATATATAAATATATACTATATATATATATAACCAACATATCCCACACATATATGTAACGCGCTGTATAACAACAACTACTATATATATATATATATATGTATAACCTTGTATATGTATATATATATATAATATATATATATATATATATATAAGTGCTGTTCTATGTATATATATAATATATATGTGCATATATAACTCTATATAACCAATAATAATATGTATATATATATATATATATATATATATATATATATATATATATATATATATATCTCACGGAAAAAGTTAAACCAGTCTACAACTGTTTTTGGACTAAAATCAACGTACATTGATACCTTTGCTACTGTTACATGTTGTACAAAATAAAACAATGCTAAAAAAACCTAGCAATCTGCAATCGTTTTGGCATATATCAAACAAATCACTTACATTTATTTATAAACTTACGCTGACAACTCCACTTAGACTAACCGACGAATATAAAGTTTGAACCAATACTGATCCGATTGTTTGTTACAGTGTTGCCAACTAAAAATATCAGAAGGCACTAGTCAAAATCAAAATATAGACAGCTGATAAATACAGAGCAATAGACGGTTAAAAAATCAGTACTAAAAATAAGAACACGCGTTTAGTAAAATTTTGCACTAAAGTAGCAATAAACGCACTAGATCTATTGCAAAATGCACCAAATTGGCAACACTGAGTCCATATCTTTTACAAATAATCGATTTACAACTAATCGATTTAATATTACAATATCAATGTATCGTTAATTCCCATAAAATATCGACTGGACTTAGTTTTTATTTTTTTGCTTTTTATAAAAAATAAATATATATATATATATATATATATATATATATATATATATATATATATATATATATATATATATATATATATATATATATATATATATATATATATAGAGAGAGAGAGAGAGAGAGAGAGAGAGAGAGAGAGAGAGAGAGAGAGAGAGAGAAAGGCTTTAATTTATAAATATGAAGCAGACGTATGTACAGAAGAAAAAGTGGTAGAAATGGAAAAAGGATCTTCACTCTTCAGGTCTTCCAACTTTCAAGTTTCCAACTCCGTGGTTGAAGACTGAAGTTGTGCTAGAAAGCGTTGATGTTGGATCTTGAGGAACTGGGGGTGTTTTTGACTTTTTGTGGACGAGTGAATAAATTAAATAAGAAAATCGTGTTTCACTAGAAAATTAAACAATAATCATAAAAATCACTTTTTTTTCGTACTAAAAATGAAAAATTACTATTAAGTATTAATGAAGCTAGGAATCTTCAAAATGATTTCTTATTTAATTAAGTACAAAATAAATATTGATTCTAACAACGAAATTAATTTAAATTGGATGGTAGACAACTGATACTTGGACGACTCTGGAAGTCTGGATCTTTAGAAAATCTATTAAATTTTAGTACTAAATGAAATAATATTTAAGAAGTTCGAACTGGATGCCAGATGACTTATCATAGGAAAGCTGTAGTGATGTACCCCAAATACTAACTTTAAGTAATAGCTATTATAAAATCGTTAATTTAGTTAATTACATATTTAAGCGAAACAATCGTAATTGCCAGTAGATGATTAGACTAGTCGGTACTCAGTATGTTAACTGTAAACCAACTCACAGGAGTCCTGTTTGGTATTAGATTTCTGCAATGATTATCTTCGTCCACACACTGACACTAGACACACCTCCACAGAGCACCGCATAAATCAGGATCAAGCTGGTCTCGAGTGGACTGCAAAGTCTTTAACAGTCTCAGAATAAATAAAATAAATTATAACCTTTTCATGAGTATGGAAACCAAGACTAAGATACCTATACTTAATTTATTTCTTTAAAACTTTTAATTATTCAAAGTTATTTACCCTTTATTATATATATATATATATATATATATATATATATATATATATATATATAACCATAACAACATCACCAAAACTCTACTATATACTGCTGTATATCTTATATATATATATATTACTTTCTCTTTATATATATAACATAACTATATACTTTGCTGCTGCTGCTTATATATATATATATATATATATATATATATATATATACTATATATATATACTATATATATATATATATATATATATATATATAACTTAAATATATATATATATACTTTGCTATAATGTATATATATACCGGTATATATATATATATATATATATATATATATATATATATATATATATATATATATATATATATATATATATATATATATATATATAATATATATATTTACATATAAATAGTTGTCAATGAAT
>JABUQX010046576.1:15000-65000 GCA_015478945.1 Trachelipus rathkii
GCGGCGTAGTAGTTCGTTGATTTGATGAATGTTTCATTCATGAAATTAGCTTTAAATCTAATTTCTTCCAAATCGATAAACTCCATCACAATAGTTGATCAATTATTTGTAATAAAAACCATTTGTTATTTTTTTTTATTTTTGTTTATTCCAAAACCACGTGCTCGATTAGAACAGCTGATCAAAATTTTTGTAAACAATCGGTCGATTATGCCCGAAATTCGTGCTAAAACTGGATTAGCATTTCTTATCCAGCGTTAGCACAAATGCAAAAACGAAAACGGCTTTATACACGACTTTGGGGGACGAACGAAGAACGAAATATGGGGGAAAAAGAGAGTTTCATCACTTGAGGGTGAAGGGAGAGGGGGATAAGATTTTATTTTTTTCCGGGCTTTAAAAAATTTTTTTTTGAAAAGAATATCGGCTTTCGATATTAAGAAAAAATATCGATATATCGCCTAAGAAAATATCGCCCAAAATATCGATATATTGAGCCAAAAATATTGATATTTCGATATATCGATATTTTTTGGCCATCCCTACATCCTAGTATCCCACAGTTGTCACTTGTCATTTATCTTCCTCAGTTCTCACTGAGTTTGTTGACTTTATTCGATAGTAGCTCGTAAAGTTTAAAATTCCGTGGTCAATTTATATAAGTGGAATTTTCCTTTTGGATTCTAAATTTATAATCGGTTTCAAACGTAGATAATTTATGATTGGAACTTAATTTAAATACCTGTAAATTTTTGTAACAAACTTCTCTTTGCATATTTGTAGGCGTATCCATAGGGAACTGACATACCGTTTTACCGTGGCGTATCTCGTATTAGGCCTAGAGCATAGGTCTAGGTCAGCGGTTTTTAACCTTAGTTTTACCACGCACCCCCATTAAATATTTTTGGGAAAGTAGTCAGCTTCACAGCAATCACAAAGTTTTTTAAGCTATAGAATCTACAAATTCAAGATATACCTTAATGGATTTTACCTAGGTTAGGTGCAGGTCAGGAATGGGGAAGTAGGGCTTTAGGTATAAATGAATGGGTTAGGAAATTGTTTTTCAGAAAATATTAGGTTTTTGGATTTGTGGAGAGAATTTCTGTACAAAGATCTTTTTGCAGTAAACAGAGTTCACTTGAATTGTAAAGGTGTTGAGCTTTCAGTACCAGTTTGGAGACATATCAAAAAACTAAGTAAAGTTAGGGGTGATGGGCTAAATCTTGACATGGATAATTATAGCAATGGTAACTATAACAGTGATGAGATAAATAAAAATAGGGTTCTTATAGGCTCAAATAAAGATGATAGCAATACAAGTAACAGCGTTTTGAATATCAAATGCTTCTACACAAATGCTCATAGCCTAAGAAATAAAATTAAAAAAATGAGCTAATTAGTTATAGGCTACCATAAAGGAGAATCTAGATATTATGGTATTTGCATAATAGAAATTTGGGGGTTAATGAAGAATTGTATGGAGGGTGGAGACTTCTTTCAGGAATATGAAATAGATAAACATTCACTTTATTTATACCAGTGTAAGGAAAGAAGGGTGATGGTGTGGCCCTTGATATTAAAAGCAATATTCAATCTGTGTTAATGACTCACATTAAAACTATTTATGATGAATCTGTGTGGGGTAGACATCCTTATGTACAATAAACCATATAGAATAAGGGTATTTTATAGACCTCCTGGCCAGAGTCAAGAATTAGATATGGAAATAATGAAAGAAATTGAGATAGCATGCCACAATAAAGAAGAAAGTATAGTCATAATAGGTGATTTTAATTTTCCTGGCTTTTAATGAGATTCCTTGTCTAATATGGATCATAGTAGTTAGAACTGTATAATTTATAAATTGCATACTAGACAAATTTTTGAGCCAGATGGTCCATGAGCCTGTAAGACACGATGCACTGTTAGACTTAACATTAACTAACAATGAAAGTATGGTGAGTGAGGTTAGAGTTCAGGAGAATTTAGGAATTTGTAACCATAATATAACTAGAATTAACATTAATGTGATATCTGGGCCCAAATTGCAAGTTAATAAGGAAAAGATCTTTGATTTCTGAAATGACGATTTTACCAAATTTTGAGACTTGTTTAGTATTATTAAGACATTAAGAATATAGAGACAGTAAGAAGCTACATGGGCCTATCGAGACTGTCCCAGTCAACCACTAACCAAACATGCACATGCAAATCCACAAAGCACCCTATGGCTTGTCAAATTGTTGTAACTACAAATCCACCAATATGGCTTAGTTAAAACTAATGATACCTATATATATATGATACCCAAACCATCCACATGCATTAATAACTAAGTTATGGTCACACATGCCATCTAACAGCTTCGTCAATATATTATATGATACCCACCCCATCCATAAACGAATCTAACCCTTTCTTAAATGTTGCAATCGAGTCACACTCAACAACCTCCTCTGGCAGACTATTCCAAAATTTAACAACCCTATTACTGAATGCATGCTTTCTTATATAAAGATGGCATGCTTTCTTCTAATTTTTCTTATTTTGAGTGTCCTGGTAACCTGTCCATGCTCTACTATGAAAAATTTATTGTCTCTGTATTATCAATAGATGTAAATGTTTTGTAGACTTGTATCATGTCTGAGAAATTGCCTTTCTATGGAAAACATTCCTAACTCCTTCAGCTTCTCCTCATAGCTCTTACCCTCAAACCCAGAAATCATCCTTGTTGCTCTACGTTGCACTCTCTCTAGCATATCTAAGTCTTTCTTTAAATAAGGGGCCCAAACTTGGGCACAATAACTCTATTACTGGTCTAACATAGCTATTTTATACAGTTTATTATTACTTCCTTGCTCTTTAAACAAAACATTGCGCATTTATTATGCCCAGCATCTATTAGCTTTATTTCTTGCTTTCCAAACACTGATTAGCTACTTCAATTACTCATTATAATCATACCTTAAATCTTTTTCTTGTCCACAGGATTCAAGCCATTCCCCATTCATATGGAAGTTAATCTTTTATTATGAGAATCTAGGTGAAGAACCTTACACTTTTTACTATTAAAATTCATTTGCCACTTATCTGCCCACCCAAGAAGTTTATCAAGATCATTTTGAATCTTTATGCATCCTTCACTACTCCTAACTGAGGTGGCCATTTTAGTATCATCTGCAAACTTAGAAACCTTGCATTTAAGTCCCTGGTTACTTAACTGGGATAAAGAGTTTAAAGACCAAAACTGTTTTATCATGTGGGAATATTTTAAGCAAATTTTGATAAATATTCAGTTAGTATGTTTTAAAGATAAATCTATTAGGGTGGTGAAGAGAAAACCTTTATGGTGGAATAGAGAGATAAGAAAGAAAATCAACAAAAAGCGCAGATGTATTAAAATATTCAAGGGAAATAACAGGGAGGATGATTTAAAAAATTATAGGAAAAATAGAAATGAGCTTAACCAGTCAAGGAGAAAGGCAGGGAGAGAGGCAGAAATAAATTTAGTTAGAAATAGTAATAAACACCTGAGATATTTTTCCTTCATAAATTTAAGAGTAAGAATAGAACAATTAGTTAATTAAATTAATGAAAATTTAATGAGTTCAGATAAGGAGTTAGTCAATTTTTTTTGTTTTGTCAATATTTTCAATACTTATTTTTCATCAATGTTTACTGAGGAAAGATTGGAAATAGTTTGGAGACAGATAGTTTCTTAACATTCAGAAAGTTATAAAGGTTCTAATAAAATTTAACCCCTAGGGGAACATAGAGATTAAATTGTTTCTTGATATATGTAAGGGTGGTGCACCCTGTTACTTATTTGGAAATAAATAATTTTTCAGAATTCTTTACTTTTCAACCATGGTAACCCTTATGAACTTTTGCTTTATATAGTATAGCTATATTTTGGTTTTTATTAATTTAGTCTTTAACCTTATTTTTTTAAATAATGTGGTTGCTGCCAACCTTAAACGATATTGTACCATATTAGAATTCTCTAACTATATGTATGTAAACTTTGTATTTGTAGTTTCTATTGAGATAAAAAATCTTTGTGATTTGCCATGAAGCTGACTTTTTTCTTCACAAAACCTCATTTTAAATTTTTTTTTCCCTGACCTCAAGATTTAAAATAAAATGATATTCAAAGATTTATTTAATATTATTGTGATGTCATATATATATATATATATATATATATATATAATAAATGGAAATTATATTTATATATATATAATATATTATATATATATATATATATATATATATATATATATATATATATATATTTAATATTTGCTAAATGTTCCTACACTAATTTCAATCTAATTATTAAATAAATATAGAAAATTTAGAAGTTAAAATATTTGGTACAAGTCTAAATGAAGAGGCGTAAATTTATGAGCTCAAAAATGATAAAAATTTTAATAATTTTAAGGGTTTTATGTAGATTATAACATAATCTAACCAAACCTAACCTAACCTAACCACCTGACCTAACCTTACCTACCCTAACCTAATTTAACCTAACCTAACCTAAGCTGTAAAAAAAATTAAATAAATAAATAAATAAAAACAGTTAAAACAAAAAATTTATTTGAAAAAAAATGCCTCTTAATTTAGACTTGTGCCAAAAATAAATCTTCCTCTTCGAATAAAAAAAAATGTCTGGAACCCTTAAGAAAATTTTTTGCAAGCAAGCAAATGAAATTTGTTTAATATTAGGTACCTTTTCTTTTATTCATTCATTTTTCTATTTTGACTGCAAAAGATTGGAACATATTTTCAATCCCTTGTAGAGGCATAGACCCACCCTTTGAAGCCATCATGAACCCATTGGAGTTCTCAGTTTGCAGGTTAACTGTTGACGTAGCTTATTTTACTCAATGACTATATATATATATATATATATATATATTATATATATATATATATATATATATATATATATATATATATATATATATATATATATATATATATATATATATTTAATTTATAATTAAATATATATATATATATATATATATATATATATATGCTGAACCAAACACTAATTTATATTTATAGATCAATATATTTGATAAATATAATAAAAATATAATAATATTATATATAATATATATATATAATATATATATATATATATATATATATAAGAAAGAGAGAGAGAATATAAAATTGTTACAAAAAAGTCAATGTTAAAGGTGGTATGTGCAGGTCATACATTTTATGTAGTCTATGATATATACCGTACTTCTAGTATTTTAATCATAATTTATATATATAAAAAAAGGGTAATAGTAGCACAGAGGGGCTTCACCCCTGATTTTTATAAAAATCACAGGAAATAGGCTAGTCTAAAAAAATAATAATGAAGAATAAAAAAACAAATGTGGCAGTCTCTTTAGGAAAAAAGTTAGCCTCTCAAAGTTGTTACAACTCCCGTAGGATTTTCTTAAAAAAAATATAGCTATATTTTTTTTTTTTTATAAATCACAGGATATACTCTAAAAAAAATAATAATGAAGCATATAAAAAAGGAAAATGATTTAAGTCTTTAGGAAATTAAGTTACAGCCTCTCAAAGTTAAAAATTTTCCCATAAGCTTTCTTATAAAAAAAATTAGTGGGCCTCATGCTTGTTTTAGGGTCATCCTAGTTCAAATTATAAGTTTGTTAAGCATACATAGATTTTCTCTATTATCATACAAAACATATCATAACGTGAACTAGAAGGCCTGAAATGAGACCTAACCTGAATGGATCAAAAATGAAAAGTCTATGGGAGTTTTAACAACTTTGAGAGGCTGTAACTGTTTATCCTAAAGAGACCACCACGCTTTTTTTTTTTTATTCTTCATTATTATTTTTCTAGAGTATATACTGTGATTTTTATAAAAATCAGGGGTGAAGAAGCCCATCTGGGCTACTATTACCAAAAAAAGTTTTCTATACGGTATATATATATAATTTTGTATTTCTCACTAAATATTTTGAATAAATTTTATTTTTAGTTGGCATATTTCCCCCACCCCTCATGTGTCAAAGGTACACAGTAGACAAATGTTTTTGTATACCATGCATTTATATATACGTATATATATATATATATAAAAATACAAGTGCATTACACACAAACATTTGTCTGTGGCTCTTTGCCACTTTTTCCCCATAACCTGTAAATGGTGGGGAAATATGGCTTACCTGTAACTAAAAATAATGATTTACTAATATTGTTTTAGTGATAAATAGAAATGTAAATAAAAATAAATGATTTTTTTTTGCCTAAAATTATGGTTTAAATCACACCAAAATGCTGGATATTTTTAAAAAAAAATTTGCTTTTATCAATATATTTTCAATATGCTAATTTTGTTTTTCTTTTTGTCATTTAGACAGTGGTTTAAACCCCTTCCCCTCCCCTCTCCCCTGTCTCTTTTTTTCAGTTGTAAGTTGGCAAATAATTTTTTGAGAGTAGTTAGATATCAATGACTGCTATTGAACTTATTAAAATTTTGCTTCATAAATTTATCATTTTTCATTTCTTAATTTTCCTACTATATGGGTTGAATGAGCTGGAATAGTTATTTCATTTTAAATAAGGGTTCTAGACAATCATGGCTGTTGCAATTCAGTTCAGAAAATGAGAAGACTCAAAAGTTCACATTGTCATAACTCTGGTGAAGTATTGAATATTTCTGACATTGTTTTCAGACAAATTATTTTTTTATTGATCTCTTTGTATGTAATAATTAAATGTTAAAACGAATACATATTAAGTGTTAGGATACACTTTGTGACAAAATTCTTTTTTCCTAAAAGAACATGTCCCAATGTAACTCAAAAACCTAAAAGAATTATTTAGTTTTTGCTATTTTTTATTCTTTCATTCTTTCTTTAAATAGGCGAATGAAGTCTTTAAAAACTTTGGAGTTTTAGATTACTTATAGATTTACTTTAATACAGTAAAATATGGAAAATAATAGTAATTAGAAACAAAGTATACATATGTAGGTATAAACCAAATTCCACTTAAGAGTATATTTACCGTATGTATATTGTTTCTTTTACTAATATTTTTTTACAGATTATTTTATCAAACAGATTGTCCAATTGCATCTAAAGGTGTTATTTATTTAATATTTTAACAAAAATGTAATTTCAAAATATTTTAAAAAATTTTAATTTTGCAAATACTTATTGAAATTTACCTTTTACGTCATATTAAAATCTTTTTGAATCTTTTATAATGCGGAGAGGAAGACCTTAATGGCAGGCAGCATCACGTCTGATGCACCAAAACATGAACAAAAATATCTGCTCGTTAAGTAGCAGAGTGGAAGTAGAAATCTCAAACTCAGAATCAATTCCAAGTTACAAGTGTTGAAGATGATTATGAGGACGATTCAATCTTAAATGAGAATAGAGGATATAATGTATCAGGTCATCCACATTGACCAAGAAACAACAGGGAAACTACGTATGTTTTTTAACTATATATATTATAATTTATTATATATATATATATACAATAGATATATATATATATATATATATAATATATATATATATATATATATATATATATATATATATATATATATATATATATATATTATTATATATATTCTTCTTCTTTCTTATCTACCTTCTATTTTCCCAGGAATGGGAGTAGCGTAACAAGCTTCAGAAAAGAAAAGCAGTAGAAGAACATGACCAAAAGTCGAAAAGAAACCCCATCCTTACCGCCCCCTCAGTACCATAATAGTGAGAACTCGTTGCAGTCAGGAAAATCCACCCTAAAGCTTCATGGACAGCGACGGACCCTCACCTATGGTAGATCGTCAATGGAAGGGTTCATCCCTTGGCCCAGGTGGGCCCCAACCATACCCCCTCACAATCCCCCCCGCCATTCACTCCTGTTATGCACCTTTCTTCGTCGCCTCTACCAAACTCACATTTCTCCCCTCAAGGCATTCCTTTACTGGAACTCAATTCACTTTTTCTTCGGTCTACCCAGCCGGTCGGGTTCCCAACACACTCACCACGTACTATACCGCTTAACCAACCGACTCTCATTCATCTTTTCAACATGACCAAAAACCATCTCCACTTACTTTCATTTATTCTCTCAGTTTACCCTTTCTTCACACCACAACAACTCTCTAATAATTCAATCCTTATTTCATCAATTCTTCTCACACCTAGCCTCCCCTAAGATTGTATATATACCGGATATATATATATATATATATATATATATATATATATATATATTATATATATATATATATATATATATATATATAATATATATTATATATATATATATATATATATATATATATATATATATATATATATATATATATATATATATTAGGCTATGTACCGGAACCAGATTTTTGGTTCCGGCCGGAACCGGAACTTTCCGGAACCTTTGAAAAAGTTCCGGCCGGAACCGGGAACCTTTTCGGCCTTCAGCTACACACTTACATAAGCCGCGTTTTAGAAGACGACTGCAAGCCGGGCGATCACACATGCATCGTTTCCAGAGCCCGTTTGCGCACTTTCTACGTCACGTAAACTCACAGTCAGGCGCCCTTTGTTAAATCCTCGATTTCGAGAATTAATAAACGGCGGGCTGCGCAGAAGAATATTTTGTTTTTAAAAACAAATCTTTTTAAAAAAACATGTGTCGAAATAGCTTGCCAAAATTTTTTAATATTAGTTAACTTTTATATTAAGGATACTAATATTTTCGTATATTTCATAAAATAGATACATATAGATATAAGATTGCTTACAATTGCCAGCTAATCCCGACGGCGCGCTCGGCCGTTTCCCAGGTACTAAAATTTCCTGTTCTCTGATTGGTAATGTAATTTTTATTCAATTCGAAGTCTGTTTCCGAGTCGATTTTTGCACACGGGCTGCACTCGGGTTCTGGAAACGCAAGCTATTTTCTACCTAAAACTTGTCTGATTAACAAGTGGAAGTCTCTCTAGAAGTATCATGTCATCTTATTGTCATATCCATACTGTGAGCTCCTAGTTCTGCAAGCCAAAATTTGAATAAGCTGAAAATAAATATTAAAGTAAAAAAAAATTTAACTATAGCTGCGTTTCCAGAAGTCTGAGTTGCAGCCAGTGGGCAAAAATCGACTCCGGAAACGCTTCCGAATTGAAAGAAATACTTAACCAATCAGAGAACAGGAAATTTGGAGGCTACCTGAAACGCCGAGCCAGCCCGTTCGGATCAGCTGAATTGTTTTTAAACCAAATTACTCTTTATCATGGGGTATACAGGGGAGGGGTAGGGGGCACTTGCTCCCCCAAATCTTTGCGAAATAAAAAAATGAACCCTTATATTTTTGCCAGACGACGTTTTTAAGGGTTTATTAGTGGAAAAACTGTAAAAGATACATCAATCGATAGATAATGAAGTTGTAATTATTAATTACAAACGTATTATAAATATAAATATATATATATATAATATATATATAATATAATATATTATTATTTATATATATATATATATATATATATATATAATATATATATATATATATATATATATATATATATATATATATATATATATATATATATATATATACTATATATCACTCAACCTTTGCCACCCCTGTAAAGAAAATCCTGGGCCTACCCTATGACTCTATAACTTATATGTATCTATTTTATTAAATGATACGATATATAGTATCCTTAATATAAAAGTTTAACTAAAAATATAAAAAAATTTTGGCAAGCCATTTCCGACACATGTTTTTGTAAAAATTTGTTTGTAAAAAAGTATCTCTTCCACGCAGGCCCGCCGTTTATTAATTCCCGAAATCCAGGATTTAACAACGGGCGCCTGACTGTGACGTTTATATGACGCAAAAGTGCGCAAACGGGTTCGGACAACGATGCATGTGCACTGTGTGCCCGCCGGCTGCAGTCGGGCTTCTGGAAACGCAAATTTAGTATTTCTACGGGTTTTCAAAGTTTAAAAAGCTTTTTTCAGAAGCGGGTAACGTTGAGGATAAGAGATGACGTTTAACTCCACAACATGGAGAGCAACTTATATTCCTACCCACAACATTTCAAAATTCGAATAAATTTTCATTTTAAGTAAGAAAATGATGGAATAACTATTTTTAAAAAATTTAAAAAGTTTTTGCTTAAACAGTTTAGTTAATATTTTGTTTTGTAGTAGTTTCTACTTTAAAGTTAATTTCTTTTAATAATAATAATAATAATAATAATAATAATAATAATAATAATAATAATAATAATAATAATAATAATAATAATAATAAGTACCATGTACAAATATTATTTTATCCCCAGTCAGATTCTTGAGCAGGGTTGGCACAAAAAAGATCAAATATTTAAATTATGTTTTATTTACTATTTTTTTTTATTAAAAAATCATGATTTTTTTTTTATTATTTTTAGACCACTTTTTTTCTATAATTATAATTAATTCCTAGCTATTACCTAATTAATGATAAGTATATTTCATCTACATAATAAGTAAATTCATCAATGTTGTTTCAAGTCATTTTTAATAAAGAAATAAATAAAATTAGAGTACTCATATTATACAGTATAAAAAAAATTAAAAATATTATATATATATATATATATATATAATATAATAAATATATTATATATAATATATATATATATATATATAATATATATATATATAATATATATATATATATATATATTATAGTATAATATATAGTTCTTTTATATACTGTATAATATCTGAGTACTCTAATTTTATTTATTTCTTTATTAAAAATGACTTGAAACAACATGGATGAATTTACTTATTATGTAGATGAAATATACTTATTCATTAATTAGTAATAGCTAGGGAATTAATTATTAATTAGAAAAAAAATGTCTAAATAATAAAAAAAAAAATCATGATTTTTAATAAAAAAAAATACGGTTAAAAAAATCAGTTGATTTAAATATTGAGGTCTTTTTGTTTGCCAATTGCTCTAGAATATGATCTAGGGAGAAATGTAATATATATATATATAGTATATATATATATATATATATATATATATATATATATAATAATATAATATATATATACTATATATTATATACATTATTTATATATATATATATATATCTTATATGTATATAAATAATATATATATATATAATTTTAAATAAATTTAATTTTAAACTCAGTAATTATATTCTAAACTTATTTAAGTATTAGGCAATAAATTAGAATTATTAACTAATTTTATAAAAAAATAATGAACAAAGAATTTGTGTTTTAAAAAATATAAAAAAAAATAATCTTCAAGAAAAAATAAAAAAATCCCCAACCCCGTTCTAGAGTATTTTAAGCTACCCGCTTCGAAGTGCTGAAAATATTGTTCATATTTTTAAAGTTTTTCGAAAATTTAGTGGTCAAAAAAAAAAAAAAAAACAAAAAGAAAAAAAAAAAAAAAAAAAAAAAAAAAAAAAAAAAAAAAAAAAAAAAAAAAAAAAAAAAAAAAAAAAAAAAAAAAAAAAAAAAAAAAAATAAAAAAATAAAATAAAAAAAAAAAAAAAAAAAAAAAAAAAATGGTCATTTTATGATGAAGTTTTCACTACAGTCGTCCCTTGTAGTAGAACGCGGTCTTATAAAACGCGATCTTGCTATACCGCGGTTGGCAAAAGATAATAAAAGAAAAATTAAATAATTACTCAATTAAAAAAATAAAATTAAAAATACTATAATACATTTGTTAAAAGATAAAAATTAAAATTTAAAATTTCAAAAAATTTATAAAAATAATTACATACATAACATTGAATTTTGGTTAAAAAAGAAAGGATTAATGAAAATGAAAGAAAAAAAAAAAAAAAGAAATATTTGGTGAGCTAAAAAGACAAAAGCGTCAATTACCGAAAACGATGTATTTCTCAAAAAAGCAGCCCATGCAATCTACAGATTCGGAACTGCCTTCATCTCTTAACCTTCAACTTCATTCTACAATTTGAAAGAAAAACTATTTTTGTGCTCAATTGGCTAAACTTTAAATTTATATTTACAGTCCTCAGGCTAGTCAATTAATATATAAAAACATTTTATCTCCAAATTTTTTTAAAGGTTTGTACTGTAATTTTTTCATTTAAAAAAAACTAAAAAACATTTGGCAACATTTTAAGATATGTAGAATACTGTACTGTAATGTAATAAAAATCCTACTAATTTAACTAGTCAATGAAATATGTTTATATACTGTTCTGTAAATAAACATTGTATCCGCAAATTTATTTTCATAATTCTTAAGGATACATAAAGTACTATGAAACTTTATTTTAAGTAGCTAAAAAAGGAAAGTTTTCAAATTAAATGCATTTTCAGGGGGGTTTAAAGTTATACGCGATATCGCCTATAACGCGGGGGCAGGAACCTAACCCCGCGTTCACGAGTGACGACTGTATATCAATTTCAATATTATTTTTTTATGCATAAACATAACTGTGTAAATGACAAATCAATTAATGAATTTTATTAAGAAAGACATTGAAAAAGTAGAAGTTCCGGTTAGTTCCGGCCGGGAACCGGAACTTCCAAAAAATCGAGGTTCCGGTACATCCCTAATATTATATATATTATAATTATATATTATAATATATTATATATATATATATATATATATATATAATATATATATATATATATATATATATATATATATATATATACTATATATATATATATATATATATAATATATATAGTATATATATCTTCTTCTCTTTCACCTTCCTCTTTGCCCCAAGATTTTGGGTAAGGTGCTGTACAAGCATCGGAAAAGAAAAGCAGTAGGAGAACATGACAAACGTCGAAAAGAAAGCCCAGCCCTTACCGCCCCTCAGCCTTACCATTAATTAGTGAGAGCCGTCACAGACAGAAAATCCACCTAGAGCATCATAGGACCGCGACGGACCCTCACTATGTATGGCATCAATGTAAAGGTTCATCCCCTGGCCCAGGTGGGCAACAACCATGCCCCCATACAAACCCCGCCATTCTCTCCTATCATGCACCTTTATTCCGCCTCGCCAAACTCACATTTCTCTCCTTCAGACATTCGTCACCGACTCAATCACTTTCTCTTCGGTCTCCCAGCCGGTCGTCCCAACACACTCTCCACTATACAATTACTATATATATATAATATAATATATACTATATATATATTATACTACTATACTATATATATATATATATATATATATATATATATATGTATATATATATATTAATATATATATATATATAATACTATATATATATATTAATATATATATATATACTATTATATATATATATATATATTATATATATATATATATATATAGGTATAATATATATACTATATTATATATATATATATTATATATATATATATATATAATATTAATTTGTATCCACCAAACCTTTATCCCATGAAGAATTGGGTTATTCATTACCTACTGCAGTAGGTTCTTGGGTCAGGGGAAATTGAGTTTTATGTATTTCCTAACCAAGTGGATTAGTGTGTGGCAGATTATCTAAGCTTGATTAGCAAGCCCTGCTTTGGCTCAATGCCTTTGAAATTCTAGAGCCACTGTGATGTTGGTTTTTGAATCCACATTGCAGACCTTCTTTGTTAGAAACATGATAGAGAGAGAGAGAGAGTGAGTGAGTTAGTGTCATTTTTTGTATGTTATAATAAATTGTTCTGTTGTATGTATTGGCAATGATTTAGTGATGTGTGAGTATTGAGATTAGTCTAATTCACTATGCCTTAAACTATAATTATATATATATATATATATATATATATATATATATATATATATATATATTATATAATATATATATATATATAATATATATATATATATATATATATATATTATATTATATTATATTATATATATATAACTGTATTATATATATAAATATATATATATATATATATATATATATATATATATATATATATATATTATATATATATATATATATTTTAATATAATATATATTATATATAATATTTATAATACTGTATATATATATATACTGTATATATATAAGGGTTATAAATTTTTATAGGAACTGTATTTTACAAATTTCAAACTACTAAGAATTTTGATTTACATTATATAGCTAATATTTATTTAAAGGTCGATATGTAGTGTGGTGTTCAAGTTGCTTGGACTTATATATTGTAATAGTTTTATACTAATTGTTATATAGATTTATTCATAGGTAATAGTATAATGTATATTGAACCAGCAACTTATGATGCATGAGAGGAAATATATCTTCATTTAAACAAATGTAAATTTAAAATTAAAGGCAAAACTTTATACTCTATTCAGAAAGTTTATAAGAGCTTGTAACAAATTTTTAAATAAATTTACTTCATGAACAAAATTTATTAAGAATAAATTTTTGTGAAAATGCAGGAAGTTTTCATAAAATATTTTTAAGAAATTATTTTTTTGATTTTAGGAATATGGAAACACTTATTCATTTGATCAAAGGAAATATTGGAACTGGGATTTTAGCTATGCCAGATGCACTTAAAAATTCAGGTCTATATACTGGTGTTGGATTATTGCCAATCGTCGCAGTCATCTGTATTCATTGTATGCATATATTGGTAAGTTAATAATGTAGACCCTGCCAAATTTAGCAATCCATGGCTGTCTAGAAATAAATATGTACTACCTGAACTACCTGAAATTATTTTTTAACTTTTTTTCAATTTCAGCAATGATATAAATTTTAGTATCTCACTACTTCTTATAATACTGTTATATATTCTCAATCAAATTAATGATAAGGTCCTATTTAGGAGATTTCAATATATATAACATTGATTGGTTGGGCTCCTCTGATACCTAAAGAGGTTGAAAGGAGTCTGTATCATTTTGTATTCTTAACAATATGAACCAGTTGATTAAGGAACTTCTTCAAACAGTACTAATCAATTTTTGATCACTAGTCCCTCCCTCTATAAATACACCATGATGCACCTTTTGGAAACAAACTGCAAACTTCTACCATATCTCTTAATTTTAATGCTTTCTCTCCAGGAAACTCTTAAACTCACTTAAACGTATCATCCGGTACTTTAATTGAGAAAATTGAGGCTCCACATAGTTTCTATGGTAACTATTCTTTATATTGAAAGGTTTTATGCTTAATCTATCCTTTCATCTTGATTGCAATTAATCAAACTTCTCAAATTGTTACGTATATCAATCTATTTTACCAAGCTTCCTTCTACCCTAATGTTAATCCTAGGGTTTCCGTCTCTTGGACATAAGTATGAATATATATTTTTTTATTTTTCTACCCATTTTCCTCACTTTCTCCGTAAACACTGAATTAGAAAGTTAGAAGAACCTTCTCTATTTGGCTGCAGATATTAATTTAATTTTACTATGCTTATCGCTGCCTGACGTTCTCTCTAATTTAGTATGAATATAAATATGGAAGGACTAACACACTTGCTCGGTTACTTCTCAAGATTCATATTATTTTGTTTGGCAGAGCTGTTATCTTCTCGACAGAAAATTTTCCCAGAACTTTTAACATTTCTTCAATTTCATCCAAACCTCCAGCTTTTCTAGTTGTTATCGTAATGATAGCTGTTTCTGCTACTTTCTTCATAATTATTGGTCCTTTTTATTCTAATGGATAATGTACATTCATTGCATATTGACTATTCTCTAAACAATAATTGCTGGCCTTTTTTTTTTCTTTATGTAAGCAGCGATTGTTTATTCCTGCTTGTATGACCATATTACATTTTTATACCATTTTAAACCTTCATTATCTTTAACTTCATATTTTCTTCTTTCATCAATCATGTTGAGAATATTTTGAGTTATCATAACCTTTTTGCCTCCCTTTCACTCTGGAATAGCCAAAGCAAACTTCTCTTCTCGTCTTGCACTTCATGTAGGTTCGGAAATTGTTTTCATCGATGGTTCCAAGACTGTCTTTCTGGAATGAATTTTGTCTCATACTCTTCCATCATGGGAGTCTATTTACATGCGAATTAGTTGTACTGATTCTAGCCATATCTTGAGTATTGACCTTTAATGCCGACAAATCGTTTACCATTGTCTCAGACTCTAAAAGTGCACTTATGGTTCTTCAAACTTAATCTTCTAGGAACCCTCTTGTCTCTCTAATTCAAAGACACCTCTGTTGACTCCACTTTCGGAAAAAAAGTTTTGAGTTCCTGTTGGGTTCCTTCTCAAGTTGGTATCTTCCAATGTAAAGCAGACAAATTAGCTTTTGAAGCAGCTGCTTCATTAAAATCAGTTGGAACTTTCTTTCCAAAAGAAGTCCGACAGGACCTCATCCCCACTACTGATTATTACACCCAACTCCCCTTAAGAGTGTCTTTCTCTCATTATTTGAGGGCATGACTGTTGGAAAGAAAATATCCTGGATGTGAACCTTCATTCCGTAAAATCCCTCATTAACATCTCCTTCACCAATACAAAATCAATCATACTTTTCACTTCGATACCATCTCTACCTACACCAATTCTCGTATACTTATGAATACTCTTGTGCTCGAAGAATGTACTTAACACACATACCTCTCTCCTCACAGAAATCAACTACCATTCTCATCTTCTTCCACAACCCCAAAGCCACCTGTTATACCATCTCTTTTTTTTTCGATCACTTATCCAACCATTCAAGTCGCCTAACACAATCAATCTGAAGACCCTACTCACCCCCGTCCAAAACATCATTCAGATTATCTCATAAAGTCACACACTCAACATCACTCTCAGATGGACCATATGATGCAGCCTCACATACCTTAACCTTACCAATCTTAAAATTTAACCATTAGTATACTAGTACTTACACCAAAAAAATCCACCATAGCTCTGTGCCATAAGTCACTCATCAGAATCGCAACTCCTTTCTCCCCTCTCATTCCTCACCACTCCAGCACACATACATATCACCGCACACGTCTTCACCACTACCTTTAATCTCTGTTTTCAGTCACAGCAAGCAAATCAAATCTGCCCTTTCTAAATACATCTATCATCTCTCTCCTCTTCGCCATTTATTCCTCTAACATTCAGAGTATACCCAAACGATTCATACAATTTCGCAGAAAGATACAAGGTCGGTTATGGCGGTCACAACCAGGTCCGAGGCATGCATTTGCATTCCTAGCATGAAGATAAGTGGTAGCGGGTTGCCAACCCAACTACCACTGTCCCTTTAATCACCTACTATGTATGTATTTTTATTATTTAATTTTTGTTTCATATTGTAGGTGGAATGTTCAAATGAGTTAAAACAAAGGATTGGTATCAGAAGTCTAGACTACGCAGATGTTGCAGAGGAAGCTTTCAGAACTGGACCAATCCTTTTACAACCTTTGGCATCAACAGCTCGTAGAATCATAAAGAGCTTCCTCATTATTACACAAATGGGATTCTGTTGTGTTTATGTAGTTTTTATCTCTGCCAATGTTAAACAAGTAAAGAAAAATATTATTATTAAATTTTACTTTTTAATATTTTTTTTTTTTTTTAACACTATATTTAATATTATATGCTATTAGTAGTTGTATATTGTTCATTATTGAGAATGGAATGTTTGTCTATTTTTTCCTTGTCATTTTTTGAATCAATTCCACATTTCTATATTTTAAACAATTTTGCAAGTTAATAGGATTTATTTTTGAAAACTATATTTGCTTTTAATTTTAAAATTCAATTTTAGGTTTTTTATTTATATTTTTAATATTTACTCTAATTTCACTTTTTAATTTCTGCAGGTTATGGACTGCAAGTATCCTAATGCAATTATTAACATATATTGTTATATGGTAATATTGCTTTTACCCCTTCTAGCTCTCTCTATGATTCGTTCACTAAAGGTTTGATTTATAATTATTATAATAATTAAACTAATAGAATTGTATGCATTAATGTATTGTAAGTAATAATAAAACTTTTCACTCCAAATAACTAACTAAATTTTAACATTGATCCCAACAGGTTCTGGCTCCTTTTTCTCTCCTGAGTAATTTCTTATTGATCTTAGGGCTATCCTTTTGTTTTTATTTTCTTCTTCAAGATTTACCATCGTCTGCAGATCGTAAGGAGTTCTCTTCTTGGGCACAACTTCCTTTGTTCTTGGGTACATCTATATATGCTTTTGAAGGAATTGGAGTGGTATGTAAGCTTATAAAATTTTATATTTTTTCCTTTTTCCATCGAGTAGTAATTTTTTTTTTTTTTTTTTTTTTTTTTTTTTTTTTGCAGCTTCAGAATCCTTCAAATTTATTATAATGTACGCGTGGTATGTTGTTTGCTAGAAGTAAATATTAATCTCACATATTCATATTTATAAATCATTTTTTATTCTATTCATTCTATTGAACAGGTTTTGCCACTTGAAAGAAATATGGCAAGACCAGATGATTTTCGAGGATATAATGGAGTTCTTAATACTGCTATGATAATTGTCACTTGCGGATATATAGCAGTAGGGTTCTTTGGGTACCTGAAATATGGAGATGCAGTTCGTGGTTCTATAACGCTCAATTTACCAGCAGGAGACAAGTAAATTTTAAAGTTAATTTTATGGTAGTACTTATCTAAATTAACAGTCTCAAGGTTTATAACATTTATATTTGTAAATTTTCTTTTTTTTATTTAGTACCTAAAATTTATACAACTTAAGGTACAGGAAAATCATTAGCGCAAACAAATTTAATGGTGGTAAAATCTGAAATTTTGCGTATAAGATGTTTTCTTACTTAAAGAGAGGAAATTCATGATCGATTATTTTGATGATTATCATTAATATCAGATAATGCTAATTTTAATGATACTGTATATTAAATATTATGAGTTAATTTTTTAGCATTTCAAATTTTGGTCGAGTTTCTATTTAAATAAATTTTTGTATTAATATGTATTTATTTGCATTTAAATTTTCCATTATTTCAGTTTGGCGCAAGTTGCTAAGATTTTAATGGCCTTGGCTATCTACCTGACTTATTCTCTGATGTTATATGTACCGGTACAGATTCTTTGGCCGCATTTAAAATATCGATTTCAGACAAGAAGGTCAAGAAAAATCGGCGAATACTGTTTTCGGGGTTTCCTTGTTATTGTTACTTGTAAGTTAAAAAAAAAAAAAGAAAAAAAATTCCTTCGTTAACTACATAAATGGTCTCAAAACGACACGATTCTTTTAAAATAGTTTTATAGTCTTATTTTGTAAATTTAGATGATATTTTAATATTAATCTATTCAATAATTACTATTTGGATATTTAAAAAAAATAATTATATATATATATATATATATATATATATATATATATATATAAATATAATAAATATATATATTATATATATAAATATATATATATATAAGATTAAAATATATTAATATTATAATAATATCATAAAGCATAATAAAACATTTTGAAATCTATAGCTATCTATATTTTTATAATCTTCCTTCATACAGTTGTTTAGCACCCAATCCAATATTGGACGTTATTTCTCTTGTTGGTTGCTATGCATCCTCGACTTCTCGATCATTTTCCTCCATCATGCAGAGGTTACTACTGTGCACAGTAAGTTATTTCTAACCTTAATAATTCATTGGTTCCCTAGAGTGGTATACTGAGGTTGTTTTACCCTTCATTAGGGTACGTCACTTGCGTGCATATGCGTATATGCTGTACTATTGTCAGATTATTGTTCGATTTATATAAGACCTGAATATGGAAACATATAAAGAAGAGCAAGCAGAAAATAGTATTTCGAGGTATAAACCTATAATTTTATTAATTTGAAAAAACACTGACTCAAACTCCACTATTTTTCAATCTTAATAATATTTAATTTATACAAATAATGGTATTTCTTTTAGTGAGTGTGCATATCTAACTTTTCGAGTTATCTAGTTCTAACGTTTTAACTGATTTTTTTTTCATCATTTTTTTATTAATCTTTCGTCCCCACGTAAGAGGACTAAAAAAAGCTCTGCCAATATATTTCTATATAAATATTATTACTTAATACCGAGTTTTTTTTTGTTTAAATTCGATTTTAGGAGCCATTAAGTTTAGGTACAAAGTTGTTAATGTCATACACAGTGTGATCTGTGGTCTACTAAGACAAAACTTATCGATACCGTTTATGAGGTTTATTGAATCGTGAAAAAAGAAATAAATTAATGCTGTATAATTAATATATTTTCTTATTGACATTGCAGGAGTGTTGGCTTCCATAAATAATCAATACCTATATCAAACATCGTATTACTTTGGGAAAAAGAATATTGATTTTTTTTGTTAGACTACGCGGATACTCACATTACCTTAGCCTCCACTCACAATAGCGATCTCTCTACGCATTCCTCTAAGGCATACTCTTATATTAGTTTTAATAAGAACGTAAGTAAAATGTTTCAGTCATAGCACAAAAGTTATTTCAGAGCGAAACAATTCCTTTTAACCATTTATAACTACCTCAAACCTATATCTTGACTTATTAATATTAATTCTATCGAAATTGTTAATAATTTATTTATGTCTTACTTTCGTGTCTGTTTTTAAAAAATATGGACATACTTTTTTGAAATATACATCTATTCACGACCAATTAGCATCTTATGCCATTACCTCTAGGGAATACTTGGATATTTTCGCATGATAGTAATAGCTTAATTAGAAACTTAAAATTGTACTGTCAAGCACAAAAGTATTTCCGAGTTTAACATAATTCTTTTTTAACCTATTCATAAACTACTCGGACTATATTTTATATTCTCTACTTTTATATTTTATATATAGATATTTTCTTTATGAAAAGTCCTTTCGATTTATTAAAATAAAAGATACATTTCTTTATGGCAAATTACGATATCTTTCACACATATTATCTCTTGCCATTCTTAGGATACTTTAGTATAATCTCATGAGTTGTCCTCCTTCATTCGTTCACATTATCTTAATGTTATTACCAGGTTGTGTGATCGGATCGGAGTCGGGATCGTAATTTTGAGAGGTGGAGTCGAGTCGGATCTCTCGGAATTTGAAAGGCTGGTAGTCGGGATGTCGGTATATTTTCAGAGTAGTCGGTGAGTCGAGTCGACGGAGTCGAGTCGGGGTCGTGTATAATCTTCAATGATAGTTAGATTTGGAGTCAAATAATTTTGAATTAGCGCCGTAAGTGGTGAATTGCGTTCATGTGAGTTACTTCATATCTACGTTCAGTTTCAAGTACTGACTGCGACTTCCATATCTCAAAACTGCAATTGCAAATTCGAAATTTTTTAAACCTGCACCTTATTTATATATATTATCTTATATTATATTATATCTATCTTTATGCATCTATATTTAAAATGATATTGAAGAAATTAAAATAAATAATAAATCATGTGGGGTACTAGAGAAATTTCTCTCATTGACAAGGATATTCTACTAGCTGCTGTTATATTGATTACTATTTACAGTAACCTAACTGAAGATCTAACAACAAAAAGCTTAATCTACACTTTTCAATTTGTTCATTTGTATTAAAAAGGGGTGGCAGGAAGCTTCAAGAAGAAAAGGATCATCTGAATCCATATTGTACCAGGTTTTCTATTCTATTCCCCCAATTAACCACCTCTCAAGTCCTTTTTCAGAAAGCTCAGAGAGATGAGTAGCTGAAAAGCTGTCTATATATTGAAGAGCTGTTGAGGGATCGAACGTTACTTGTTCTTCGACGCTCTACCTCCAAAAGCTAACTTTGATCTTGATACGGCTTTTGCTTCTTGCTCAGCATTATAAAATCAGACCTAAGACGAAAAATGAAGGAAAGCCTGCGGGCAGAGCTGATGTATATATTATATATATATATAATATATAATATATATTAGTATTATATATATATATATATGATATATATATATATAATTATATTTGTGTATATAATATAATATGTGTGTGTATTAGTATATTATTAATAATATTAATTATATATATATATAATAATATATATATATATATTTATTATATTAAATATTATATCTCAAAAAAATATTTCTCTACTCTGAAAAGCCTCAAAACATACTTTTTCAATTCGAACAGGATAAAAACCTAACAAAACTAGCTTTCATGAGTTTCATTCGTAGCTCCCAATATAAACGAAGGACAGTTATCAATCATGTGTTTTAAAGAGTATATAATATATATTAAACCAATGATATCTTTAATTTATTTTCAATTACTATTAATGTTACATTACTGTCATTGTTATATTGCTTGGGCTGACCCAATTTTCACCCCCCTTAAAAAGGGACATAAATTCTTAATTTTCATCTAATTTTGATAGGGGAATAAAAACAATACTGTAGCTTTTTCTGACCACTAAAACTTCTTGTCGAGAGTTTTTTTTTTTTTTTGTCTTGAAGTCCGAAATTTCACACCTAATATGACCTATGTTTTACATTGCTCCCTTCATCGTTTTACAATTTTATTTCAAACTGATGCTTTTATTTATTGGTAGAATTATACTTGGTTACTACAAAATGCACAAAATATTTTTTTGATTTTAATTTGTATCACTATATTGTTAACAACTCAACTCATTTCATGGTTTTTATAATATGAAAAATGATATAACTTTCATTCTTGCTTCATGCGTATCTGGTAAAATGTCAGACATATGCATCTTGGGAGGCACAACTTTTTATTTAGATATTATTCTTGTATATGCCAGTAGTTTTGTGATTTTCTTGGAACAAAATTTCAACAAAATTTTTTGAATTTTGAAATTTACTTTGAGTATACAAAAACTTAATTATCAAGAAAAAAAAGTATCTTGCCGCTGGTGATGACTAGCCGTGAAATCTTGATGTTGATTCGACAGAGGGTAGAATTAAGCATATATCAATTATTCTTTATTATTCTATATTCTCATTTGATATATTTCTGAAAAATTTTCTATTTCAAAAAATTTCTAAGTTCAGAAAAGTGAGAATTAAATTATGTTTAAGTAAAGTTGTGTATGGAAGCTTCTTTGCATAAGATATAGAACTTGCCATCTCAAAGAATTTTCTTTAAAAAACTTTACTTAACTTTACTTTTCGAATACGAATAATTGGAACAGGAAATTTTCCGAAAATAACATTGATTGCTTAATCTAGATATTTACCCAATATTCACTTTTCCAAAAAATGTTTTTTGGGGAAAATTGATATTTATTTTTTTTACTGGTATCCCATCAACATCAAATTTCGGAGCTTATATATCGGGGTGGAGCATCTTTTTTATTTAGATAATTTTTTGATAACTCAAAAGAAAAATTAAAAATTTTCCCAAAATATTGGACATACATAAGCTCTGAAACTTCATCCAAGATGCATGAAGAAAATATATATTATCTCTCTAATTTTTCTTTTTAAAAACCAAAAGAGTGGATTTGAATTTTGACATTGCAAAGTAAAATTTAAAAATTCAAAAAACTATTTCGTGCATTTTGTAGGTAATGATCCTTATATATAATTTAAGTCATTTCTCAAAGAAGTGTAAAAGTTGAAGCCAAAATGTCAAAAACATAGGTTGAGAAATGAAAATTCCGAAAAGAATGACTACAACACAGGAAAAAACACTCGAATAACGACGTTTTAAATTCAGAAAAAAAAACGTTTGTCTCTTTTCCCATCAAAATTGCGCTAAAATTAGAATATTTATGTTCCACTTGGTGGTGAAAAATGGCTCATCTCTATATATATATGACCCTGCCTTTATTGAACAGTAAATATTTATATAATATATATATTATATTTTTACTTATTATATATATATATATATATATTTAATTATATATTTTATATATATATTATATATAATATATATATATATATATAATTATATATATACATATAATTATACTATAATATAGGTAGTATATATATTTATATAAGTATTATGATATTTATATAAGTATTATAATTATTATATATATACAATATATTATATATATATAATCTTAATAAAAAAACGAAAAAAATTTCTGGTTACGGCCCTATTATATATAATATATATATATATATAATATAATATATATATATATATTTATATATATTATATATATTATTATTTTATATTGTATATATTATATATATATTATTATTATATAAATATATATATATATATTATATATATATATATATATATAAATATAACTATATATAATATTATAATATATATATATATATAATATATATATATTGATATGTAATTATTATCATCATCACCACCTTCTCTCCTCCAAGACTGGGTAAGGTGCGTAGCATGCACTTGGAAACAGAAAGTAGAAGAATATGACGAAAAGTCGAAAAAAAGCCCATCCTTACCGCCTTATACCTTTTATTCGTCGCAGTCAGAAAATCCATCCTTACAGCCTTTCAAGGTATGCTATCGGACCCCTCACCTGCATTCTCGCCAACTGTAAGGCTTCTATCCCTACCCCAGGTGGACTAACAAAACTTTACCCCCTCACCAAAAACCCGCCATTCACTACATTTTGCATTTCTCTCGCCTCTGCTAAACCCACATTTCTCTCCTCTCAGGCATTCCTTTACTGACTCAATCCACTTTTCCTTCGGTCTTCCCCTGAGCCGATTAACGTCACACTCACCATTATACATGTCTTAAGCCAACCGAATATCATCCATTCCTTCCACATGATCCAACCATCACAACGTACTTTCATTGATGTTCTCTCATTTATCCTTTCTTCTACAATCACCACACTTCCGTAAACGTTTCATTCCTAGATTTTTTGCAATTTCTTCTCTTACCTAAACACGCCCTAAGATTTCATCTGAACATATTCGTACTTTAGTATCAATATCCTTTCTTTATCCCAGCCCATAGTTTCACTTGTATACATTAACACAGTAACAAAATCACCTTCATATAATATATATATAATAGTATAGTATATATATTATATATATATATATATATATATATATATATTAATATTATATATATTTATATATATATATATATATATATATATAATAATATATACTATTGATATATATATAATATATATTATAATATTATTATATATATATATGATATATATATAAATATTATAGTAATATAATATATATATATATATAAATGTATATTATGAGAAAGAATGAATGTAATATTATATATATAAGTATATTATATATACTTTGTCCAGAAATGAGTCGGCAGTCGGATCGTAATTCAAGAGGCCGTCTTCTATCGGTAATTTAAGAGGTTATTCCGGAGTCTATCTAATATTTGTAACCACTCCACTACCCTGGTTATTACTTCCTTTACATCTGCATTCATTAAATCACTATCTATATCTCTTTTGCCTATGTCTCTTCTTTTCGAGCGTCCCCGCTTTATCCGGCTTATGAAAGGCCACTGCCGATGTTCTTCGTGTTCTTTTCTATCCCGTACACTCATTCCGTCATTCATTAATGTCCTATCCGTCATTCATCTTTCTCTAGTCTATACTCTTTTGTCAATGACTCTACCTTAAGTTACTACTCTCATTTTGAAAAGCAACATAACTTCCGAGCATCAAATACCTGATGTTGGATGGTAGCCATGGAGCACCTGATCAGTAGTTTTTCTCGTATGTTTAGTTGGGATACAGAAACTTAAGTTTTTTTTCAGCTATTCCAAAACTTAATTATTTATCTACCCACCGACACAATTTTTCATATAACTATATTTATTTATAAATAAAGTTTTAAATAACAAATATATTGACTTTCTGAATTTATTTTCTTTTTTGCTCTTATGAAAGATTGGAGAAATTAAAAAAAAACAGTTCAAGTTAATGGGATATAAATTTTATGGTGTTTTTGTTTATCTATGATGATGGGTTTATGTCATCACTTGGTTATTGTAAATTACTATTGCCTTTCTGAAATTGTTTAATCTTGGGTATAATTATTATTATTAATTATACTATTTTGAAAGCTCTTCTGACTAGTAACTTATGTATGGGCCTTGGCCTATCTTTTGCACCTGCTTTCTTCTTAGTTTACCTTTTTACGAAATTCTTCAGCCCAAACCTTCTCTAGGAGAATATTACAAATGAACTCGTACGTTTTCCCTAGAATCTTTTCTAACTATTCTCACACGTCATTTACCCCTTTTTTATTTTTGTTTCCACTTGATCAAACTGCATTTCCAAGCATTCATTTTATTTGCTTTCTATTTGTGACATGCTTTTCTAGATTTTTCTCTTCCACGTATTGCTTATTACTGATATTTTTCAGGCATGAGAATAAGTTAGAATAATGATTTTAAATAGTAATAATAATTTATTGATAATAAAATAATCGTTTTTATTCAGTACCATTGAGAAAGTGAGGGAAGCTTAAGTAAAAATTAAATAAAGAACAATTGCTTTTTCACATTTACCTCTTTTCTTTAATGCTGTTCTTGCCGACTTCCAAAATTTAATAATCAATTACTATGCTTACATTAATATGACATTGCCCATTCACTTTTCTCAGATGTTTGAAATCATCTTTTGAAATTTTCCTTCCTTGTTTCTTGATATTTTTGGTGATTCTTCTTCTTTCGGAAACTTCAAAGCTTCTAAATATGCATTCTTCTGTTCTTTAATCACCTGGTACGACCCGTTTTACCAAACTTTCCCCCCCCCCCCTTTTGTAGCCATGCTCAAAAACTTTTTTAACTTTCCTATAACTATTTTTATTCTTTCTATTTATTTATTTTTTGTGTTGCTGTAAATTCTTCATTATTAGTGTAACAAATTTTCCTTTTATTCATCAGCAATTTTTTTTACTTATATTATTTTTATTCCCAACTTTTTTATTATATTTATAGTGTGTTCTATAAAGTGCTGAACCGAAGCCGGTTCACTCGCACCGGTAGTTAAATTTTTTTTCAGTGAAAAGCTAACCGTTAGGTAATTCTTGTGTTTGCTTGATCGAACTGGCAGTTAACTTTTATGACTAAGCAGAAAATCGGTTATGGAAATTTTGACAACTCACCACGTGGACCTCTACTCCACATTCAACAATTCCTTATTATTATTATTATTATTATTATTAACTCCACATTCAACAATTCCTTAATTTATTATTATTATTAACTCCACAGAATTGAGAAGATTACCATAGTGAAATGCATCACCATTATCATTTTTGGCATCATATGTTTTCTTACTGGTACCTATTCAAGTCTTTTTGCCATCATTGAACACTTTGAGCGTTCGGAGCCAGAACCCGCACTTATATGTTAAAAGTACAAATCTGTTTTAAAAGTATTATTATTATTTAGTTTTTAATTAATAGTAAAGCGGAAATATAGATTTTATTTTTATATTATATTAATTTGAAGTGACTGTGGTATAGATTTAATATTTTAGTAATTCACTAAACAATTTATTGGGTAATTTGTCTTCCCCTCCCCCCCCCAAAGAGATTTTATAAATTTTATTTCTTTAATTGTTGTTAGATTTGTATTTTTATATTCTGTTAACTAAATTAAATTTGCAGTCATTTAATACTTATTATTAAGAGATTATTATATTAGTCCTATTAAAACTGGTAGAATGGTATTTTTGTATTTGGCAATATCATTTGAAAAGTAATTAGCAATTACAATTTTTTTTTCGTGCTTAATAGTTTTATACATCTAAATAATAAAATTGCATATCATTGTTTTTTTTAATAAATAATTTTTAAAAAGCTCTTTCGAAACTCTTTGTGTTTAATCTTTAGAATATTTATATGGGCATTTTAGTGTTAGTCTAGAACGGATTTTAGATTATTAGCAGTAGATTCCCTGTTTAATGTAACTAAACTCAACCTCATTACCATTAGAAATATTTTGAAATGCTGTACACCATAGTTACTGTTTCAAAATTAAAGATGTTGATTGTATACTGTGTATTATCATTGGCGCTTGTGCATTGAGAAGCCTATTATCGTTTATAAAGAAAATTTTTGGGAATTATCGTTTATAAAAATTGTTTTTTGGAATTATTGGGAAGCTAATGCGTAAGTTTTTCCTTTCATTAATTTTGTAAATCTTTCTTGGTTTTAAGAAGATAGTTTGGTTTATTATCACATTTGTTATTGAGATGGTTAATGTAGCAGCAGTTGTAATAGGTTCAAAAAAAATTCTTAAGTTAAGCAAAAAAGGTTTTGGGACAGTGAGGATGAGTTTTATAGAAGGGATTGTGATGTAAGAGGAAAACCAGAGAAAGGAAACTATTGTTAATCCAAAAATTATATGTATATATTCGAAGGATGTTACAGGAAAATGGTGACCAGGGATAAAAATAGTAATTAAACTATTAAAGAAGGCGAGTTAATGTTTACAAGAAAAGACTTTTCAAATCTGCTTAGTCATTTTTGTATCTGAAGAATTACACACAAAGTTATTCGTATTTTGTATTGATAATTGTTTTACGTGATCAGTTAATGTTAAAATTTTGACAGCTTAATAAATTCTTTAATTCTTGGTCAGGGTTTATATATATAGTATGAGTATATATATATAATATATATATATATATATATATATATATATATTATATATATATATATATATATATATATATATATAATATATATATATATATATATATAATATATATATATATATATATATATATATATATATATATATATATATATATATATATATATATATATATATATATATATATATATATATATATATATATATATATATATATATATATATAACATTAATATATAATATATATATATTTTTTATTATATATATATATTATTAATAATTATATATATATAATATATATATATATATATATATGAAACCCATACTTAAATGTTATTTTCCTTTGCCTATAAATGTTGAAATAGTTGTACGCTTTCATGTTCTCTTATCAACAATACCTGTTACTCCAATTTAAGTTAAGTGGACAGCTGTTATTATATTATGTAGTTGTAGCAACTTATTATTGTTATATTTCTAGAAAATAAATTTAATCCTAAAACAATATATATGATATGAACGTTATTGGGTAAAAACGTTTTGAAATTGAAGGAAATGTGCTAAGTGAATAAGGATAATATAATTTTAAAAGATTTTATAGAAAGTTTTCTAAAATTTCAAATAAAGTTTTTCAAGGAATAGTCATAACCGAAGGCAATAGAAATTTAGGTTCATCAATTGAAATTTTAGAAGGTATTAATATCCAAGAACTTAAAACATGTTTTTATGTGTGCACTACAAATAGGAGAATAAATTTAATTTCCTCGATATGGTATTTTAAAAGAAAATTGTAATGCCTCTACATCTTAGAAACAGTCCTATACTGAACACTGCCAAAGAAGTTACAACTACCAGTCTGTGGGTTCTAAAATTTCAATATTTCGTGTAAATTTATAGCTAGTCAGTATATTGGTATATTGTATTATTATTTTATTTTTAAACCGTTTAAGGTTTCTTCACTTTTGACAGTTCTTTCCAATAGGTTAAGTGTTTAACTAATCATTATTTGCTTAATTGATTGATGTTAAATTTTCATCCTGTGATCTTTAACTCTTGCTTGTAATTTTGTAGCTACTTATTATGATTTCCAAAACTTTTATTCAGTATCGTGGAATTTTAATTTAAGTACAGAAACTATGCATTTTTATTATTACTCATATATGTTATACGAGGGCATTCTTTCTTTTATATATATATATATATATATATATATATATATATATATATATATATATATATATATATATATATATATATTATATATTTTTTACGAGGGCATTATATATATATATATATATATATATATATATATATATAATGTATTTAATTTTTTCTAGGATTGTATTGGCATAACTTTTATTATATAAAAAAAAAAATTTTGTATCTTTATATCATTTAGTTTGCCGGTATGCAAATATATAAAGCTCTTTTTAATAACTGCTAGTTTTATTATAGCACCAAACCTTCAATTTTAGATGTAATAATGATGGTTTTACCTCAAATAAACCATTTAAAAGCTATTTAGTTTACCTGAAATTTGCCAATATTTATCATTCTTTACCTTAGGTATACCTTGGTGCCATTTGAACTATTTTTTTTTCTTCAATCTACTTGTTAAGGACTCCCTAAATCCATCAGTTCAAGGATTTGCAGTTTCCAACAATATGAATTTAAGATTTAAAATTATTGTTCGCATCAAAAATTTTTTTATCATAAGTCGGAATTTTGTTAAAAACTTTAGCTAGTAGGTTAGTTTGAAAAAGAGATTCAAAGGACTCCATGAACCTATTTTAGGAACATTGTATAGATTTATCCCAAATTCACTCTACTAGTCTCCTAACTTTTGACACCATTTGAAACAGCCTAAATAATTAAAATATAAACTCTTTTTAAGGCAATTGACCTTAATGAGCGTAACAATTAACTTCGATAAATAGAAAAAAGCTAATTTAAACCATGGAAAATTTTAATTTTATTTTAAAAGTGAAAACTATGACAATCCCCAAACTTGCAAAAGAATAAAAAATGGCAAAATATTTTATTTTCTAACCATAGGAGTAAATATGAAATAACGTGGAATTTGGCCGGATAATGTTTGGTGCATTCTAAAGTATTGTAAAAATAACACAACGCACTTCTCAGTATTACCAGTTTGCACTCTATGCACCAAGACTTGCCTATTTAAGCGATAATCCTTTAAGAAAAAGTATTCAAATCCAGAAAAGGCTTTGTAAACTAGAACTTTTGTAATAGGACTACTTCCAATAGTAAAAATATGCTAGTAATAGTAGTACTCTCTCGCATTTGTATAGGTCAAACAAAGCTAACATTCTTACCTCCTAAAACGCAACGACATATCTTGTAACAAAAACAGATTTGACTTTTGACAAAACTTTCTGTAGATTGTTAAGAGTAATTTTAATATCAAAAGTTGTTTTAAATAAAGGGTAATATATACCATATTATTAGAAAATTTATTTAAAAAAAAAAAAAAATATATATATATATAATATATATATATATATATATATATATATATATATATATATATTACTCGATCATGACTGAGCAAAATACTCTACAAAGTCTTCACAATTGTTCACAATACATGAAGATTTTTTATATTCAAGGAATGTAGATCTTGCCAACGCCATTTGGTCTTTTAAAATTTTTCTTCCATCTTCTCCTTTTACATTTGACCACACTGGGAAATAATAACTGGAATTTTGGGCTTGTTATTCGGCCCAGTTGGAACATTTTCTATTTTTCTCATGACTAGTAATCCATCTATGACGCGTCCAAACACCACATGCTTATTGTCTAAAAAATCACACTTTGAACACGTAATAAAGAATTGGCATCCATTAGTGTCCTTACCACTGTTTGCCTATTTTGGTAAAAGAAAAAAAAATCAAGATAAAATGGGACACATTATTAAATATACAGCCTACTACAAATTATTAACATTTGGGAAATAAATTTACCGTAAAAATACAACCTAGGCCTACTACCGTATTATTAACATTTAGGAAATAATATTTTTTGGCAATTACTGTAGAAAGTAGTAATAAATACTAAAAGACTAAAATAACAACTTGGGACTTTTTATATAAATATATTTTAACATGGTTTTGATTATTAGATTTGTTATGTCATATTTATTTAAGGTAATTAAAAAATCTCAACTATACGAACTTACAGTAATGTTAAGAACATGTTCCCCGTAAGCTAATTACTAATTAAAGGCGTTTACATTTTTACATTTGTACTCACGAAAAGTAAGAAATGCTCGAGTTTGCGTTCGTTTTTGTCAAACTGCGCAAAATCGCTAGAAATACTTACCAAACGTAAGGAATTTCCTCAATTCTGTAAGGTTGCTATTTCCCGTGCTTGTTGAATTTAGCACGTTTTTACGAAAAAATGTAAAAAAAAATTGAGGCGTTGTAGGTATTTGAATTGATAAACGTTTCATTAAATAAAATCGGCTTTAAATCTAATTTCTTCCAAAATGATAAACCTCATCACAATAGTTGATCAATTATTTGTAACACAAATCATTTATTTATTTTTTTATTTGTGTATTCCAAATTGAAGGGCTCCTTTATAACAGTTGATTCAAATTGTTTGTAAACAAAAGTAAACCTCGTAAGAAATCGTGGTCGTTTTTGCACGAAATTCGTGCTAAAACTGTGTAAGCATTTCTTACCGAGCGTAAGCACAAATGGCAAAAAACGAAAACGGTCCTAGTCAATATTTAATTAAAAATAATTAAGACAAAAAATATCAGTAAGAATATATATATATTCTCGCTTGATTTTATTAAATATCGTAAAAACCCTTATCACTAAAAAAAATAGTAAAACTTTTTCCCAAATTCAACAAAGCTTTCTGTATTGATAAGAAATGGGTGTAGAAATAAAAAAAACTAATTATGTATCTAACTTAAATGTAATGTTCAATACTATTTTTCGCTCTTTGCCTGTCACATCAACTGTCCGTTATTATTAATTATAAAATATCAAACCTATCTTCGTTGATTTCCTACAAATCTATGATCACTTTGGAAGAACAAAATAACATTTTACTTATATGTATCTATAAGTTAAATAGAATAGCGCAATGCCGGTGAAAATGGTTATTTTTTTTGTTTGTTTGTTTTTTTATAACTTATGTCTATAAGTTTACAAAGAAATAAGTAAATATACGTATTAAAACGGTAACTATCAAATTATGGACCAAAGCGAAATTATTTTACTTTTATGGAATATAGTAAGCCACAACAACTTAACCTATTTTATCAATTAAAATCTACTTACCATGGATAGAAGCCCTGGGCCAGAGTGTTTCAATACAAAGTTTTCATCTGAAAAACTTGGTCCATAAATACTCAATGAGCCAGTGCCATCACCCTATATATATATAATATAATATATATATATTATATATATATATAATAATTTATATATTTATTTTTAATTAAAAATATATATATATATATATATATATATATAATATATATAATATATATATATATATTTAATATATATTATTATATATAATATATATATTATATAATATATATATATATTATATATATATATATATATATATATATATAGATATATATATATATATATATATATATATATACATAGTATATATATATAATATATAATATATATATATATATAATATATATAATATATAATATATTATATAATATATATATTTATATATATATGATATATATACATTATATGCGCAATAATATATATAAACACAAAGAGAGAGAGATAACACTATATATATATATATATATATATATATATATATATATATATATATATATATATATATATATATATTATATATATATATATATTATATATATTATATTAATATATATATATTAATTATATATATTTATATATATTAATATATATTATTAATAATATTATTTAATATTAATATTAATATATAATATATATTAATATATATTATATATATTATATAATATATATATATATTATATTTAATATATTAATATATTATAACTCAAGTGGCTACAGTCACCGTCACAAAAGTACGGACAGCTACTCGCCGCTAACGCGCGTTTGCGCTAATACTGAGGACAAGGATCCCTCACTTGCCGGCTATTAGGAATTTCAAGTGGTATTTTTACGGCTCCTAGCCATAGCAGAGAATACTTTACGTTGTAGCGTGAATATATGTATAGAATATACGGACACGCTCGATGGGCAAATAGATAAACCAGTACGAATATCCTCTAAACTCACAGTAAATCGAATTAGAAGACGTATAATTTTACGACAACTCGTATATGCCTTTAGACTATACTCGTATAGCTGGCTAGTTTAGTTAGTCGTACCAGTACGTCTTTTGTATGTTCGACAATTGTGCTAAAATGTAAAAAATATTAACATTAATTATTTTGTTCAAAATTAATTATACCAAAAACATTTATTTATTATCTGAGGATGCCACTATATCCTGTTATTCAATATTCAAAACCGTACAAAAGTCTCTATATTACGGTTTTACCCAATCTAAACCAGTAATGGCTACCAAATTCCAATATACCGCACTCTCAGTGTCAGTGATAATTAGAGCAGACTTTCGGATCAAACGCATGTGACATGATAGTTGTGAGAATGAATGGAATCGTAGAAACCATGATTCATTGCGACGTTGACTATATCCTTTCAAGTCGAAAAGAGTGGTTTAAAAGAATTGTGGTCGCATTTTCTATGTGAACAAAAAGTGAACATCTACTTATACACATATAATAGATTAGTATCATAGTGCTGCTTCACTAGAAGAAATGCCTCATTCTTCATTACTCGAGCTCAGAATGTGTGGCTATCTGTTATTATAACATGCTGAGCAATTACCAGTGTCCATATTTTCTCTCGAGGGAGAGACGTAGTTCACTGACATCTCGACAGAGCGTCAACTCTTTCATATTTCCTAATAGACTAACTTGACTATTCTTTGGTAAAGTGCTCACTTCCACACTTCTATAAGTTTATGAAATGTCTAGAGCTTTTCTAATAATTCTCCCGGAACATAACAAAAAACATTCGAAAAGTTTTTCCAAGCATGATTTTTATTAATATCGTAAATAAACTTCTGGAAAAAGTGTCAAGCGCCTATTGTAACATATAGATTTAAATAAGAACGTCAACAAAGTACTATGGTAAAACAGGTAATAGAGCCTCAACGCTATATGCTAACACGCAATACGCTTAACAACGCAGTTTAGCGTATATAAGGATATCGTCTGTTCGTTTCACTGCTATGATGCGTTTATCCTTACCGCATCAACACTATAGTAAGTTATAATGAGTAACGCACGTATATTGAGCCGAAAACGCCGGTTATATATAAGTACGGCTGAAGTTAAAGCTCGTATACTTGACTCAGATAAGGTGAATACTGTTAATAAACCAACACTGACAAGTTTGTAGTTCTTATGTACTTATTTTGTAATTATAAAGCGTATAATATTATATATATTATATTATATATTATATATATATAATATTAATTAATATATATATTAATTATATATAATATATATATAATATATATATATAATAATATATGTTATATCATTTGAGAATATATTAATTAATGATTACATGAATGAAATTAATATTATATAAATATCAATATATATATAATATTAATATATATATTAATCATATATATTATAATATTAATATAAATTATATATTTTGGTGAATTGCTGTAACAAGATGTCGAGTTTAAATATTTTAGATATATATTTATGTTGGATTAAAAAGGGGTGAAACGTGATAATTGCATTGACTAGATTATTGTAGTTAGGTGAAAGTTTATTGTGTAAATGCTAGGTAATAGTGGCTAGTGACAATTAAATCGTTGGTAGGATGTAATAGGACTAAGTCTCGAGTGCCTCGGCTATGAGGTCTTACAGTAGTATGTTATGAGTTTGTATACCTGTATATGATTAATGTTAATATTTATAGTAATGAAGGCTGAGGCTATTGGTGACCTTCTTAATTAAAATAGAAAGATAAATATTACCTTTTCTAAGTAGTACTTAATGATGATATATCGCAGTTATTTGCAAATCTATAAGTGGGGAGCGTTACGGGGCTGTTGTTAGAAGAAATTTGGTTATTATGAAATATTAAGATTAGAGTTTAGCCCTTCTGTTACTGAATTCAGTTTTGAGTTACGGCAGTATAGAATTTTTTCAATTCCTTTTGTAGTTGAATTGAGGAAATCTCCTCTATAAAGTCTTTTTGTATGATAGCACTGCAAGTGCGTTTTAATCTATCTTGTGATGTTGTGTATGTTGCTGAAGAAAGGGTTGGTTTAAATAGATGGCTTGAGTAAATAAATAGTAACAGGTTGACATTGACATGAGTTCGGTTCAGTGTGAAAAATGCATGGATCAGATACGATCAGCTTGGGCGTGTCACACATTAAGTAAACGAATTTCTTATTGACGATTAGTTGCGGTGCCTCAGTGTCTCCTGCTGATTTATTCCTCACTCCTCGCGCAGTTGTGTGTGCTTTGTGAGAGGAGGAATCGACCTGCGCCCCTGCGAGAAGGACATTTCGTAGAAAAAGTGTGATTTGAGTCAGTAAAGGAATGCCTTTGGAGAGAAAATGTTAGTTTGCCAAGGCGAGAAATAGGAAAATCGTTTTAGTAAAAGGTGGAAAGGGTACATGCGTTCAGCCCACCTGGCCCGCTAGGGATGAACG
Source organism: Trachelipus rathkii (assembly GCA_015478945.1). NCBI lineage: Eukaryota > Metazoa > Arthropoda > Malacostraca > Isopoda > Trachelipodidae > Trachelipus > Trachelipus rathkii. Next base: position 51,404 of record JABUQX010046576.1, read on the forward strand.
TGTCCATACATGTGACTTGCCAGATGTCCTACTAGTAAGGCGCAGCGTCTTGCCAGTAGCTGTATATAACTCGTTCGACCATATTGCAAATACTACCCTTAGGTGCGTGTAGATTTATACACATGCCATCACTGACAGCAACGTAGCATTCTCACTAAGAGCGACTTGCAGTGCTATTCAATACAAAAGACTTTTATAGAGGGGATTCCTCAATTTCAACAACAAAAAGTGATTTGTGATAAGTAAATTTGGAAATCTAAACGGTACTAGTTCTACATCATTTCTGGTGTGCATAACGACTTGCGATCTTTATAAAAATAAACCAGTTTCTATATATTGTTGTTTTTAAAATCATATTGGCTCTAGTTCTTGCTACTACTGTAATCGCCATTAGTTAAATAAGTTATGCTCACCATTACTCTCGGTTCCCTCTCCTCTCTCACAGTCTTATAGCAGAGTAGAGATCTGAGAGAAGGTGCCGGTGATGATGATGATGATGATATGTATATAATAATATTATATATATTATATATATATATATATATATATATATGGTTATATTTATAAAGAAATATATAAGAAATATTATAAAAAAAAGTATATGTCCAATTATAAAATTATACAATATAATATATACTATATAATATACTACTATATATATATATATAATTATATATATATATTATATATATAATTATATATAATATATATTATATTATATATTAATAAATATAGATTATCCATTAAATATCAATCATAATAGATACTTATAGTGAGACTACTAATAATTAATAATACTATAGATATATACTATTGGCCATTATCTGAATCCATCTACTTCTTATGCTATTCATTATAATTATATTGTAATAAAATTTAAAAATTTAAAGTTCTTAAATTTATTTATCATAAATTATTTAAAGAATGCAGTAGGTCTTATTACACGTTCAGACCTTTGATTTATTCTGCACCAAAAATGTTCAGAGCTGTATTATAAAATCAATTCAAATATCATAATATTATATAAATTATATAATTGAATAATAATAATAAATAATAATATAAATAATTAGAAATATATAATATATATACTATAATATGTTATTTAGCAATTTAACTACAGTTTAGTTATTGCTGACAACACCAAGTGAGTGTATGATGTTCAGAATGCATTCGAGGTGCTTCTCATGAGCGCGCAATCTATCTGTATTATGTATATATATAATATATAATATATACTATAATATTATTATATATTATATATATATATGTTAATAATATAGTGACTTTTCTTTGTACACTATGTAATTTGATTTATGAAATATGTTAATAGCAATAAGGATCAGTTAAAGTATGTTAATAAGTTTGATTAAGATTAGTATCATATGTGATATATATAATGTATATATTATAGTATATATATATATATAATATATAAAACCCCAAGTGAAGCATTGTGCTCCTGCTCATGATTTGGTTGTAATAGCTGATTTAACATGTTCTCTAATGGAATCGAAGGATTATGTGATGTGGATCATTTTGGAAAGTGCAGTATATTGAAGAGGACCAGGAATTGTAGGGTTATCTTGGAGAAAAATAGCAAAGGTAATTACATATTTATGATATTCTGATGACATCTAAAGCAGCATCGGAAGAGGAACAATGTCAAGTGTCGTTCTCCTAAAGTGAATACGTTACTGTGCACTGGGTCATTGACAGCTGTGACTACTCAGAGTATATTATTGATGAACCTAACATTTGCACGATATGTAGAGAATTAAAAGAGAGTTATGAAGTATGATTTTAAAAACAGATGCGTTTATTGATTCGCTTATAATCTCACTGAGAGTTTGAATATATGTGTTAGATAACGATGAGTTCTCTGAAGCTATATATTTGTGTGGCACAACGGACCGATGAGAGATTCCAGTTCTGCTCAGGTTGAAGAACAGGATATATTAGTTGAGGATGAGTTATGAAATTTTTACACAAGCCGTCTGTCTCCGTGTTAGAAATTTGTGGTTTGATGGATATACGGAGGTGCAAGATTGGACTAAAGTGTATGTTAATGAAATGGACGGTGAACCTCCTGCCGCGTTATGCTTATCATCAGGAACTTTAGCGCTCTTATTACTATCTCATTGCTAACTTACTGTATTCTGTTTCCAGCTTAAATATATTTATCGCAAACTCTTAACACTCAAAACAAGAACATACCACTCAGTACCCGATATTATCTCCAACAATTGACTCAAACAGACAACAAACCTTTAACACTACGCATGGATGTCTTTACTCCCTTTAAAACCGTCGACGCATAAGAGGAGCACATAGCGTTCTTCTTTCTGCACTCATTTCCAAGCACTAGAATAGATTTCAAGTTTCCAAAGTCCCAAGAGCCATTTGAAGTTAATCTTCATCTTAAAGCCTCTTACGGTAACTGATTTGATTTGTTTCCCTTTTTCTCTACTGTTCTGTCCACGTCTTACCGTATCTCTCTGTCCTACCGGAACGAGCGGATTTACAATTTCTCGAACGAGTAACCAACAATATACCTTGTGCTCATATCCAACTTAGCCACCTTATCACAGAATTAAACAAGCAGTGTATCATACTCTCATTATTCACGCTATCGAGACGTACAACACATGTAAATGTACCTAGGGTTTATAACGCAGACACACTTAGACATTAATAAACAGAAAATAGAATGACTTTAACACCTGACGATTCTCCACCTCTCTCTTCCATATAGCGAAACAATAAAAACGGAAAAACTTTTATGCCACACTCTAGGCGAAATACTATATTTATTCTCCCCATCCTTAGCTTACGGTAAGAGTAAGTGTCCACTATTGAACGACGATTGCACAAGATATGGTTGTCACTCTCGACATAAGGTATGTGGCACAAAAGCCGTAGTTCCTCATGAAGCTGTTACAACTTATCGCTCAAACGTATACTAGTATCTCGTCAAAGAATATAAGAGGCAACTTTCCGTCGCACACCAACAGATTCCATTCGAAGATGCCCTCCAAGCCAAACATATTAAAAAATTTAAGCCTCTGAAAAGTAGGCTTACACGAAACTCTATAGAACAAACTCCCTTACACTTTTCTTAGGGTAATGGCTCTACTTGAACCTGGGTCATGCCGTCATTAAAGTACAACGTACACATGGGTACAAGAGCTACGCATTCTCAACGCACGATATCACAGTCCTACTGCCAACCCTTCAATTATATTCACTGACGTTCTCTCACATCGCACGTGCTCGATGAAGACTACTTAAAGTGTTGCGAGTCTATATGAATCTTCTACTTTTTAACGCGACTCTAGACGCTATCTCTAGTGATGATTTGTCGTCCCCCCTCCGCCCCCTCATTCTGCTCGATAATGGCTCCAAGTGAATCTAATAACCCTTAATATATTCCGTTGATCTCAACTTATTTCGTAAAATGTATCTGATCCACACTCACACTGCATGTAATAAACTAGCCCTCCACCGATGAAGCGAAGAGCACACATATTTGTTTATCACTAATCCGCAAGAAGACAAGACAACAGACACTTTTACAGTTCGCCAAAGTTTGACAGTATTGCTTGCCGAATCTGTGCCTTATCCCACCAACATCAAGTCAGGCAAAACATGTGTAAAAGTTAATTCACTCAACCCGATGAATTGGCTGAATGAATGATCCTTGGTTTCTGTGTGACCGTCCAATGTACTTCTTTCAAAAAATCCTTCAGTAACCTGCGTGTACTAATTTGCTATTTAATCCAATAATATACTTGCAACCGAACTGTGGTGTGTACAAAATTCCCTGGTGTTTAATTGTACTAAAGCATGTCAATGAGCAATGAAGTTGTATACAAATACACCAATATAACACATTGAGAGAGAGACACATGAATTTTCCACACGACGCAATGATCTATCGTAACAAAACAATTTAAATTAAAGAATGGGACCTTCTCAAAAAATAAACCCTAATTCTGCCCTTACCCTTCATTAATCCTTTTAACAATTAAATCATATAAACAAATGGTCTGACAAAATTATAACAATCCCATTAGTCCACATGAACAAATCTACAACTTAGAAAACTTCCGAATACTACTCCATAAACAAATTCTAAACAATTACATTAAACCAAGAAAAGACTCACACATAGATTCCATTATAAACAACATTCATGCATCCTCACCTTTTTTCAAAAAAACCTTAAAACCAAACTTTTGTAAATTAATTTTCATAATTTTATAATTTTTATTTTTATATTTTCATTATTATTTAATTTTAGCTTTGATAATGATAAAGACAGCAGCTAAAGGAGGACCTAGAATTAAAAAGGTTGAAAGCTTTTAGCATATGAGCTTAAATAATTTATGATAAATATTTAAGAACTTAATTTTCTTCTATTTTCAAAAGGAATCCACTAGTTCTTTTAATTAAGACATTTGTAATCTTAATATATTATATATATATTATATATATATGTTCTATTATACTTAGTAGTATATGAGAATAATAAAGAAGGTAGTGTAATATATGAAATCAGTTTATATATATAGTGATAGGATAGCTAAGTATATAATATTAAATATTATAATGAATGGGGACTAACAATGGGAATAGGGTATAGTCTCTATCTGGAAGATATATATAAGCTGACGTAAAGGTTATAGAAATGCTATACTCTCAAAGATACAGAAGGTCACTTCTCAAGCAATATATTTTAATACATGGAATGGCTATAGAAATTAACAATATCACTCGAAGATATCGTTTGGTAGATTATAAGGCTGTTCATTTCTCTATAAATACACTGTTTATAGATATATCTTAGTTGGAGTGAAGACGTGTGATTGACACAGTGCATGGCTAACTCGTGGTGATTATAGAAAGATCTCTATCTTCGTATAATATTATTTTACTCGTCTAACAAATTACATTTATGTTTGTGCCATACGTAGTGTTAGTAGTTAGAAGGTGGACTATGTGTGTGTATGTTACTCGCTCAATGATGTATTTGTGTTCTTTAAATTGAGTAGTTATGTATAGCAGTGTGCATATCTACTCTCTCTCAATAGGTAATTAGGTAATATTTTTGATTGCTTTCTCGGCGATGTTACCTTTGCTTATTAGTAAGGACGGTTATGGCGGTACCATGGTAAGAGCGTTTTAAAAAAATATAGCGTTTTAGTTTTTAAATTTTTTTCATTTTTTAGTTGTTTAGGAATTCTTTAGCACAAATCGGTTATTTATTGAGATGAACACTTAACCTGATTAGATAATGAGTCAGAGACGGAGTGACTATAGAGGTTGTATAGTTTTGATTGATTGGATTCTTTGGATATTGTTTCATTTGGATAATATAAAGCGTTTAAGTAGCATGGTTTTTATGAAGATAGTGGTTTATAAGTTGCCATAACTTGGACATTTTGTGTGAAGGTGAAGAGTGCACTCTCAGGTTGTGTGATAGCACTATCTCTTTCTATTGATTCTCACAAGTTTCTCCTTGGTTGTTATTGAGTCTGTTGTTATTGAAATAGGTGGAACTGTTGTATATGAGAATTATAGGAGAATAAGTTTATTGAGGTGTTGTAGGGAAGATATTTGCAGGTATTTTGGTCGAAAGAGTGCGTGTAGTGAGTGAAGGACTGATTTGGTGAAGAACAAGGTGCGTTTAGGAAGTGGTAAGAGGATGTGTGGATCAATCTTTACCATTGAAACAAATGATTGAGAAAAATGTGGATAATAATAATAAATTGGTATTTTAAGTTCAGAAATGAAAAAAGGATTTACAACAGGCATATTGATAGAGTTAATAGGGAAAGCTTTAGTATGGCAGGTGTTAGTGGTAGTCTTCTGAATGGAAATCAAAAGTATGTATTACGATAGGGAAGCGTGGTTGGGTGGTGTGTGCTGTGGTTGCTAACAATAAAATGTGTCATGGTGAGTTGGTTTAGGGATTTAAATTAGGGCCGTGGAGGTTGGTGCGTAGTGTGAGAGAGTGAAAAGATTCGTTGGCACTCCCCAAGGGGGGTTTTGTGGTGGTCTCTTGCGTTATGTGCTCGATAGTGTTGTGTATGTTTGATGGATAGGCGGGTTACGAAAGAATTTCGAGGTGGGCGGATGGCATGAAATGGTGTTAAAATGAGATCGTGGAGAATGGAGATGAGTGGGAGGGACGTTGCCCTACCTATTATATGGGATGATTTGGTTCTGTAATGAGGAAAGAGGAGTCTGAGAGGGATTCAGAGAGAGATTTGGCAGGTGTGTTAAAAGGCAGGGGTCTTGAAAAAGTAAACGCTTAGATAAGAGTTAAAAGGTATTTGGTTGTGAGTGAGGACAGTTCCTCAGTGTGAAGTGTTATGTTAAATGGTGAGCATCTGGATAAGTGTCCGAGTTTAAAATATTTAGGGTATGTGTTGGAATGAGAAGGGAACGGAGTAATTGCAGAGTGTAGTAGAACAGGTTGTGTGTGTCAGCTGTGTGTGTGCTGTGTTGTGATGCGCGTGAGAGTGTGAGTTGGCAGGACACAGCATAGCGTGTGTGGTGTGTGTGTCGTGTGTGTGTGTAGTGTGTGTGTGTGTGTGTGTTGTGTGTGTGTGTGTTGTGTGTGTGTGTTGGTGTGTGTGTGTTGTGTGTGTTGTTGTGTAGTGTGTGTGTGTGGTGTAAGGTTACATGTGTGTGTGTGTGTGGTGCAATTAAATCGTTGTTTGTGTGTGTGTAGTGTGTGTTGGTGTGGGTGATGAGTGGTGTGTGTGTGTGTGTGTAAAGGGACTAAGTCTTGAGTTTGCCAGGGTTTTACATGAGGGATATGTTGTTACCTGTAGTATTGTACAGTAGTGAGACTATCGTCTGGAATAAGAAGTATGATTCTAAAGTTCAATGTGTTCAGTTGAACAATCTTATGGACAATCTTAAGGGCATGCTATGTGTGAGAATGATGATTGGAAAAATGCTGAGGAATGAAAGTGAACGTATTAGAGCAGTTGTGTGTGTTGTGGTGTGAAGAATAGTGGTGTAGAGTGATGTGATGGAGGAATAATGAGTGTAGATGAGGTCTATGCTAGATTGGTTGGTCACTTGTGGGAATGTGGTGTGATTGTGTGTGTTGATGTGTATCGCATGATAACGGTTGGTTAAGCGGATGTATAGTGGCGAGTGTGTGGGAACCGACAGCTGGGAGACCGAACGAGGAAATGTTGGATTGATGTCAGTGTAGTGTAGTGCTGTAGAGTTGTGTCTAGAAGGAGAGAAATGTGGAGTTCTTGCTAGATGTGTGTCGTGAGTTAAATAAAGGTGCATATAGTAGGTTGAGTAGTGATCGTATGTGTTGGTGTCTGTGTGGGTGTTGTTGTTGTTGATTGGGTGCATGTCTTGTGGCCGACCTGGCTCAGGGGTGATGTGTGAAGTACGCTCGAATATCGTGTCAGATTGATCGTGCATGTGTGTGTTGTGATACGTGCATGTGTGTGTGTGAAGTGAGGGTCGTCAGATGATCCGTCTCGGTCCTCTAGGGTGGATTTTCTGTCTGTAGACGATGCTGTTGCTGACAGTCGTGTGTGATTGTTGCGGTGTGGTGTTGTATATTATTTTGCGCAGTTTTGCTCACTAATTAATGTTTTTGGGGGGGACAATTTATGTTTTTGGTGGCTTTGTTTTGTTGTGATTGGGGAGGGCTGGGCTTTTAAAATAATTTTTTTGAAAATCACATTTATGCTTAAATATTGTTTTCAAAATCGAAATATCTCTAAAGTACGACACTTTACAGAAAAACCACCAATTACATATTTTGGAATCAAGCATATAAAGCTTATTAGAAATTGTTTAACAACATGAGATGAGTGTGTCGAAATTTTTTAGGGGCTCTTCCGAATCCGTGACAAGGATGTGGTGAGGACGAGTGGCTTGGGGTGTAGTGAGTGTGTGTGTGTGTGTGTGTGTGTGTGTGTGCTGTGTGGCGGAGGAACCCCCGCGACACCCAAAATACCAATATTGTATTATTGCGGGTTTTGGTGTGTCCGTCGTGAGATCGCTCTGTGTGTGCCCTGTGGGAGTGTGTTGTGTGGGGATGTGGAGGGAAATAGTCCTACCCTGCTCGTTCCCCGGAAGCCGTAATGTGTGTGTGGGACGCTCTCGTGCTGTTGTGTGTGGTGTGTGTAGTGCTGTGTCCTGGCCATCTGTTGCTAGTGTTAATAATGTGTGTGTGTGTCCTCGTGTGTGCATGCGCATTTCTTAAACCAAGATAAGATATATGTAATGAACAGAAAAAAATATTTCAAACTGACCTGTGTGTGTGTGATGTCTGTGTGTGTGTCGTAAACAGTAAAGGTGCGCGCGGAAACGTAAGTGTGTGTGATGTGTGTGTGTAGTGAGTGTGTGTATGTATGTGTGTTGTGTTAGTGTTGTGTGATGTGTGGTGTTGTGGTGTGTTGTCGTGTGATGTGTGACTGTTGTGTGTGTGTATTGTTGTGTGTGTGTATATATAGTGTGTGTGTGTGTTAGTGCTAGATAGTGTTATATAATAATATATATGTATATATGTGTGTGTGTGTGTGATGTGTGTGTGTGATGTTGTAGTGTGTGAATATATATATTATATATATATATATACTATAGTATATATAAATCAATAATGTGTGTGTGTGTGAGTGTGTGATGTGTTGTGGTGTGTGGTGTGTGTGATTAAATTACAATAGTGTGTGAAATGATGTGAATATCCAATTACGGAACTTATTTTTTAAATGAAAATTTCCAAACATGTACATATCAAAATGCATGCTGACTAGTTATCGATGTATTTGAATGTTTTGTATTTCGCAGTCTACTACTTAGCCCTATAGTGTGTCGCCTACTTAGCGTGTTTAGCCTATCAAAGTTTTAATATTCCGCATCCTAAGTTATTTAAAATTTTCAAACCAAAAATTCCAATAAATCTTTCATAACACAGGAAGGACTGAAATGTAAGACCTATTCCATTTCTTCAAGTGCAAATCTACCAATAAAAATTATCATGTGTACGGATACTGAGGTGTGTGTGTGTGGTAAAGAAGGAGGACAAAAAAAAACTGAAAAAAAAAAAAAAAAAAAAAAAAAAAAAAACAACTGAGAAAAGCTGTGTGTGAGTGTGTGTGTGTATTGTATAAGGTTATTTGTTGTGTGCTGTGTTGTTGTGAATGTGTGGAAATGGTAATAAAAAGATACATGAATAAAAAGATTGACCATAATATTCATTTTTATGAAGAAGTATCCATAGCAGTGAATTTATCTTTATCTTTCTCTCGTAACGTTGTGTGCTCGAACTCGTTCAGAAGCCTTTCTTTCAAGGAGCTTCTTACGGCATCTGTCCAGTTTGAGTTTAACAATGCACACCTGAAAATATATCAAATGATTTAGTGATTCTTAACACAGAGATATATCAATGGATTTAGTTTTTTTTAAATTTAATAAATTTCAAATACTGTCCCTCACTACTAAAAAAGATTATATTTGAGATTCAAGTGAGCTTTTAATACGACCCTTTATGATGACGCTGAAGATTACACAATTGGCTTCTTTAGAATAGGTTGATTGGTGTGTGTCCGTGTGTGTGTGTGTGTGTGTGGTGTCTCTCTCTCTCTGTACGCTGTGTGTTGTGTGTGTGTGTGCTGTGAGTGAACAAGTTTCTTCAAATATCAATGACACCTTTTAATTCTCACACGCATAATTAAACTCTGTGCTTGTGTGGTGGTGTGTCAGAGATACGAGTGTGTCGTGTGTGTGTCGGTCGATGTCTGGTGTGTGCTCGTCGTGTGTGTGTGCTCGTGACATGATAGGCCAGATTGCCGTAGGTGCTGCTCTTTGCTTTATGTTATTTCAGTTAAATATATTAAAATGTGAAAAAACACCTCCTAAACTCCCTCTGTCCTTACTGTATAGTTACATTGACCTCAACCTCTGTCGCTCATATTACTCTAGCCGTGCAAACCTATTATGCTCTTGTACTGAGATAGAGACGTCACATAGGACTAAGAATTCATCCTTAACTCGTTTAATGTTTAATAATAATAACTTATTCATTCATAAATTTTCGCCTAGAAGGCTCTCGGAGTGTCATTGCTGCTATGTACAACATAGTTACTCCTGTCAACACGTTCGTGAATCTCGAATCTACTAACTTCGATGTTCTGTGTGGCTCAAAATCTTTCTTCCATACATATATCTTGTGCTTCTGGTTACTGTTCTCCTAATATGAAACTGATTTTTCACTCTTTTCTTTGGAATCATCTTACTAACTTCCTCACGAGATCTATATATCGCTTTTCTAATCCAAATTACTTATGAGGTCCTCTATTATAGAGCGTATTTCACTGCTACCACAACACTGAGTGGTTTATGGGGTCCTCTCATTACTCTATTAGGTGGGTGAGAGAAGGTGCTCACGAATATTTCAGCATATTTCTTTCTCACAACGATCTAGAAACTAATCTCAAAAAAAACCTTCACCACATATTCTTCTACGTTCCAACCAATTCTTTGATAACACACTTGATCACCTATATGTTCTCCACTAGTCCTTCTTCTCATAATAAATACACCATCTTTCCTGTTCCTATCTGTAATCTGACCACAACCTTATATTTTTTCAATACTTTACTCTCCAACAGCTCCATCCTGACCCTATGCGTTTTTTATACTGGCACTTTGATCGGACTGATTGGGGCCTTGCGTTGCTTCTACGCTTAACTAAATAATAGGATAATGAGACTGCTTTGTGCGGTCTGATGACCTTCTCGGACTTCTGCCACTTAAGGTGGGAGCTGTAATACTAGCACTTTGATGAGCAGTTTCGTTCCTTCTTCGACTAAAATCTTTCTCTCATAATCCATTGTTCGATCATGCTTGTCTTGGCCATTCGGGTATTATCAGCGCGTATTGCTCACGGAGTGGTAAAAATTCTCGTTGCTCCTATCACTCGCTAATTTTCACTCAGCTTAGAAATCGTGGAGGTGATACCTCGACGAGCAAATTTCAAGTTTTCTTTATTTTCTAGTTTATAATCGGTTATTTTGCCAGTTATTGACTAAAATCATCTCTGTTGCATCATCTCTAAATCATCTGTAAATCATCTCATTTCCAGTTACCTCCTTTCTGTGGAATTCTTGTTATTCTTTAGATGGAGTAAACCTTAGTATATAAATATTCTCTCTTTTTCTAGTTCTTTAAAATCATTATTCTTAATGATTGCAATGTTCATCACCTTCAATAGCTTTTCTATGATATATCTATAGTAATATTGAGCAATCGGTGCAGTTCCTTAATTGTATCCTCGACAGTCTTAGAGACAAACCAACTTACTAGACCTTTTATAAGTTTTAATCCTTCGCCTTATGCTAGTAATTTCTGTTCTCTAAGTTGCTCCTGTGGCCTTCTAAACTCCCTATCCTGTTCCATCCTGTTTCAAAGGAAATACCTCAACTTCGGTGTGATAATTTTGGATTTTTGGTAATGCAAATTGGTCAGAACTGAAGTCCCCACATGGAATATTCTTCCATTACATTCGTCTTGAAATTAGAAACTCATGCTAATTATATTTCATCAAGGAATAGTGCTAAATCTGACATACGAAAACCTTTCTTCAATAGAATATACAATAGCCACCCTGGTTAATTTTCTTTCCATACTTTCTAACACTTGGGTAAAATTTTCAGTTTTAACTTTGCTTATTCAATTTCCACATCTTGTATTTTTTCGATAGTTCCACATTTGTCTAACATTCTGCTGAAACTGAACTCTTCAATAAAACATTCGTTTGCAATTCGATTTTTACTGACTCCGTTGCTGCTGATTCTTCTTCACCTCATTAAATTTTTTTTATATCTAATATTGTAATTTCTTCCAAAGATATAAATTCTGCTATCTCTCTCTCAGCTTAATACTATAAGACTTAACCAAACGTTATTAATAATATGGTTTGTTACGTTTAAGCCTATTAACTTTGATCTTTATTTCCTATTGGATGAGTGTGGTTATTCAACCTATGCAACTACCGTAAGAATGGTGGTTTGTTATTTCTAAAGTTTCGAGCCTATTTCTAAATTAATTTCAATAGTTTCACTCATGATGATCAGGCGAGAATGACTTCCCGTTAAAGATTGCGCGATTGGTGATCGTCTTCTCCCTTTTTCTCAGACTTGTGGTAGTCGGTATCGGCATCTTTGGCCATAATTTCCTGATCGAGACAATTATCGAAGCTTTACGACGCTAGTCGCTCAAAACTTTGATATACCCTTGATAATTTAGCTATCTGTTTTTAAGCAGATTTTTTTTTTTCGGAAGCTCTACAACCGCTGTTTTAGATAGTCATCGCTCAACTTTTAAATATATTTAATAATGGTGTTCCACATGCTTTTGTCCAATCCCTTAGTCTTTATTATAAAATTTTATTAATTTTATTTTCCATTTGACACTTATCAGCCTTCATTATTCTTTTCCTTCGAAAGGGTCTTACTCGACGTTAAAATAAAATAACTATGAAAGGAGAGTTTAAAAGGGTCCACCTTTACGATTTTTCTCGTATTTAACTAGAATAAATAAACTTCTGTTACCTGATTCCGTTTTCAATTGAAATCAATTTCTTCAAATTCAATCTTCTAGTATAATCTCCCGCACAAACTACATCTTCTTAGGGTATTACACAACTCAGACTTTTCTTTTTCCTTTAATACTCTCTCTCTCTCTCTCTCCTCTCTCTCTCTCTTCTCTCTCTCTCTCTTTCTCTCTCTCCTCTCTCCGTCCTTCTCTCTCTCTCTTCTCTCCCTCTCCTCTCTCTTTCTCCTCTCTCTCTCTTCTCTCTCTCTCTCCTCTCCCTCTCTCTCATCTCTCCTCTCTCTTCGTAAACAAGTCTTAGAGGACCTTATATTTCTCACACCACCCTTGTTGCTTGCTCTATAAAAGGATGTGTTCTTTTCATGTTATGAGTGAAAGTCTACCCAGGAGTTGTAAAGTTCTCCATAGGGTACTGGGTTACAACTCTCCTTCTCTCCAATGATTTCTCTTGTCAATCACTTTCGGTTATTGAAGTATTGCATCCCCAAACTTATTAAAACCACTATTGAAACAAACACTATGCTTTGTAAAATTTATAACAGCATATTTTGAAGAGACCTCGAGCAAACTGGTCTATTACTCAGGCACAATTCTTATTCGATTGTCAAACATTCTCTAACCCAGGCATAAAGGTAATAGCCCCTTCTTTATGTATACAATAACTACATAACAAACTCTTTCAGTTTTTGTATTTCTCTAAAATTCTGTGATTACCACCAATTCAAGCTCTTGTGTCAGTCGGGCCAATTGGTTTTAGCCTATCTCAACATTTCTCACTCCGGTTTGGTGTTGGTAAACATACACACCCACCTATAGCGCCACACAGACATTCACACACACACACAAACAAGAATATATATATAATAAGGTATATATATATAGTATATATAGTAATATATATATATATAAGTTATAATATATTATTATATATATAATCGGGAATTGAATTAAGAAATTAAAGTATAATAAGTATTTCCCTGGTGCACAGTGACAGGAA
>JABUQX010046576.1:72500-75000 GCA_015478945.1 Trachelipus rathkii
GATTAAGTTAGTGAAGACTTGGATGGAGAGGAGAAGGTGATACCTACGAAAAAGTAGTAAATGGTGAGAAGTTAAGTGTGCCAAGATAATAAGGATTAATGGTGACAACTCCTTGGTAAAACGGTTGAATGTGAATAGGGTTGATACTAGCAGAACTTATAATCTGGAGCAGGCAGAAACAGTGCTGTTGAGTAGTGCAAGGAGGCTGTGTGTGGATGTGTTTTCTAAAAAGTGAGGTAAAGTGTTAACAGCAGGCTGGTGGAATGAAGAGGTGATGAAAGCGGTTAAAGGTAAAAAGGAAGCGTGGTTGAATGTACTAAAAGCAAATGATGAAGTTTCAAAAGAAAGATGCTTGGAATTATATAAGGAGGAAAAAAGAAATACTAAAAGGTGCATACGTAGGAGAAAACAAGAGGTAAATGAACAGTTTGGAAGGAGGATGAATGAGGACATACAAGAGAATAGGAAGCTCTTCTGGAAGGAAGCGCGAAAGGTTAAGAATGAGAATAAGGGGAATCTGCTTAGAATAATGAATAGGGATGGTACTTTTGTAACTGATGAAATGGATGTGAGGGGAGTGTGGAAAGAACACTTCGAAAATCTGCATAATATTAACAGTAATGATGAGGTGTTAGTGAATGTGTGTGGTTTTGATGGTGCAAGAAGGAATAGGTATTTTGGGGATGAGTTTATTAGTAAGGAGGAGGTAATGGGTAGGGTGAGAAAGTTGAAGAATGGTAAATCTGCAAGTATAGATGAAATTACTGGTGAAATGATCAAGAACGGAGGCGATGGGGATTGATTGGATTTGGAAGTTGTGTAATAAAGCGTTTTATGGAGGGTATAGTTCCAAAGGGATTGGAGGGAGATAAATGACTATTACCCTTGTATAAGGGTAAGGGAGAAAAGGGGAACTGTAGAAATTATAGGGGAATAAGTTTATTGAGTGTTGTAGGGAAGGTATATGCTGGTATTTTGGGCGAAAGAGTGCGTCGAGTCTCAGGACTGAGGGACTGATTGGTGAGAAGAACAAAGGTGCGTTTAGGGTAGTAGAGATGTGTGGATCAAGAGTACACATTGAAGCTAAACAATTGAAAAATAATAGGGGGACAAACAAAGAGTTAAAATTATCAAAATCGGATTTGAATTTTATACAGGCGTATGATAGAGTTAATAAGGGAAGCGTTATGGCAGGTATTAGTGACATATGGTGTTGGTGGTAGGCTTCTGAATGAATCAAAAAGTATGTATGACGATGAAGAGTGTGTAAGAATAAATGGTGTCAATGTTGATTGGTTTAGGATTAATAGCGGAGGTGAGACAGGGTTGTGTTATATCTCCTTGGTTATTCACGATTTGTATATGGATGGGGTTATGAAAAAATTAGAGAAGATGGGGGTTGCAGGAAATGGTGTTAGAATGGTGGAAGAATGGAGTTAGTGGAGGGTTACTTCTACCTATTATATATGCCGGATGATTTGGTTCTGTTGTAGCAGTGTCTGAAAGAGAGTTTGAAAGGAGGATTGATAGAGATTTGGCAGGGTGTGTGAAAGGAGGCTTGAAGTAAACGTGGATAAATAAGTTCTTATAGTTGATTTGTTAAGAGGACATATCAATTATTATGGATTATGTTAGATGTGGGCAAGCTAGAACAAGTGTCTGATTTAAATATTTAGGGTATATGTTGGATGGGAAGGGAACGGATGATGCAGAGTGTACTAGGAAAGTTGTGAATGGCAGGAAGGTGGCTGATTAATTAAATCAGTTAGGTATTGACTCTAGAGGGACTAAGTCTTGAAGTATTGTACTGGGGTCTTACATGAGGTATATTGTTACCTGTGGTATTGTATAGTGGTGAGACTATGGTCTGGAATAAGAAGTATAGATCTAGAGTTCAATGTGTTCAGATGGACAGTATCTTAGGGGTGTGCTAGGTGTGAGAAGAATTGATAAAAGGAGGAATGAACGGCTATTAGAGTGGTGTGGTGTGAAGAAAGGGGGTAAATGATGAGGGAATAAATGAAAGTATGTTGAGATAGTTTGGTCATGTGGAAAGGATGATGAATAATGCTCATTTGGTTAAACGGATGTATAGTGGTAGTGTGTTGGGAACCGACCGGCTGGAGACCGAAGAGAAAGTGGATTGAGTCCCGGTGAACCTTGAATGTCTGAAGGAGAGAAATGTGAGTTTAGCAGAGGCGAGAATAAAGGTGCATGATAGAAAGGAAAGAATGGCGGGGTTTTGTATGGGGGCATGGTTGTTGGCCCCGCACAGAGCCAGGATCATTGACGAGATGCCAAAGTGAGGGTCCGTCGCGGTCCCTTGAAGCTCTATGGTGGATTTTCTGTCTGTGACGAGCTCTCACTAATTAATGGTACAGAAGGGAATGGTAAGGCTGGGACTTCTTTTCGACATTTGTCCATGTTCTCAACCTTTTCTTTTCCATTCTTGTACAGCACCTTACCCCCAATCTTGGGGAGAGCAAAGAGGAGAGAATTG
>JABUQX010046576.1:80000-85000 GCA_015478945.1 Trachelipus rathkii
CCCCGGTCAAACTAAAAAATCCGCATTATATATTATATATAATAGTATTATATATATATATATTTAGTATATATATATATATAGTATTATATATATATATATATATAGTATAATATATAGTATATAAAATATATATATATTAGTATATTATATATATATATATTATTATATTAGTATATTATATATTATATATATTATATATATATATATAATATATATATATTACTACATATATTATATTTAAAATTAAAAATCTATATTATATATATTATAGTTAAGTATATATATATTAGTATATATATTATATATTATATTATATATAATTAATATCTATTATATATTATTTAAGGACATAGGATCTGCATAGAATAATGAATAGAGGATGGTACTTTTGTGATAAATGAATAGAATGGTGAGGGAGAGTTGGAGGGAACACTTCGTATAATCGCATAAGTCTCTCGGCAGCAAAATGAGAGGTTGATAGTTGTAATAGTTTGTTCGGATTGACTGTGCAAGAAGAATATAGTCATTATTTGATGTGACATCATAGGTAAGGAGATATATGATGCAAGTGACGTGAGAAAGTTGCAAGAATGGAGTAATGCAATCTTCAGGATAGAGGAAATTACGGCGGAGAGATTTAAGAGCGGAAACGAGACAGTGATGGATTGGATTTGGAAACCTCGTGTCAACAAAATGTTGTATTGGAGGTTCAATAGTTCGAGGGAAAGCAGCAGAAAATAATAGTACCCTTAATAAGGGTAAGGGAGATAAAAAGGGTAATTGTAGGAACTATAGGGAAATTAGTTGTAGCTTAAGTGTTAGTAGGGAAGATATATGCTTGGTATTTTGTTGACGAAGCAGTGCGTCCGAGTGAGCCTAGGTTTAAGATTGTGAATGAACAAAGATTGCAAAATATGTAGGTTGTTTGGATCAAATCTTACATAGAAACATATAAGTTGAAGAAAATAAGGAGAAGAAGAATGAACTGTAGAAATGGTCTTTATAAGTTGGTTTTATCTAATACTAGTGAGTAGGATAATTAGGTGAAAGCTCGATGGGCAGGGGTTGTGATATGTGCGTGTTGGGTACGTAGTTTTCTGAATGGAATCCAAAAGTAAGTATGAGCGATAGTGAAGCGGTGGAAGAATAAATGTGAAAAGTGTTGGTTTAATAATTAATAGCGGAGTGAGTAAGTAAGGTAGGATGTGTTATGTCTCCTTGGTTATTCAATTCTTAAATTGATGGGGTTATGAAAAGAATTGAGAGCGTGGAGGGGGTGGCAGAGGATAAAGGTGGTATATAGAATTGATGGAGAATTGAAAAGAGCAGTGGAGGTGTGGCTCGTACTTTTTATGGAGGATGATGTTGGTTCTGTGTGCAATTGTAATAGAGTTTGGGAGGATTGCGTTAGAGAGATTATGGGCAGGGTGTTTGTGCTAAAAGAGGATGTTTTGATAAATATATACGGTAGAATAGAGTAATGGTTATGGTTGTGATGACAGACAGCCCTCGGTGGTTTGCGTAAAGGTAGTTCCTTAAATAAAAGAAACCAGTATAACTCAAGTGTGGTTTAAATAGTTTAGGGATATGATGTTGGATGAAAATTGTGGTGAACGGTTATGATGACAGAGTGTAGAATAGGAAAGTGGATGAATTGCATGAAGATGTTTGTGCTGGTGCTCAGATATGATCGTGTGTGGATGTTAAAGAGACTAAGTTTTTTTTTAGTGCTCCATGGTTCTTACTTGAGGGTTGTTTTTTTAATAGATAAATGATGTGTTGGATGCAAACTTTAAATAGTACACAAACCAATAATTACCTAAGATACTTCGTAAATTAATGTGCGCTTGCGTAGTCAAGCTTCAAAGAGAGTAACGGGGTATACAGGTCAAATCGTTACTTTCCTTTCAAAAGAGCGGGACTTAATAACGGATAACGAAATTACTTTTCCGAGGTAACGGAAAGTTCAAATGGTAATTCTCGAACCTCCTACTTTTTTTGAGGGAGTTCATGTAAACCTCTCGTTGCACCACCTACTGACTATAGGCGATACCTCTAGCCTTCATAAGGTAAGTTAATGCGACTTGCTTTTATACACTAGATTTAAATATTAGGTGTGGGCGTAGGGTGCATAGAGTGCTCATCAATCGATTTGCCTCTTTTCAGGACTGAGGGGGTTGAACTTCATATTATCTTCAATCTTTGTGTTCTAATGATTACTTAATGATTCTGAAAGGCACTCCTCCACGTTTTCTAGCTAGAGCAAGTACATTGTAGCGTAACACACATTCAATAAACGCCAATTGTATCACTAACAATTTGCTGACGTAGTTTATATAAACCGATAGTGAATTTGGGACATTCCTCTGTTGGTTTTGTTGTCAGTATTTTGATATGTTTTTTATCACTCAGGTCTGTATTACAATATATATATTGATAAAGTGTGAATGGTAGCTATTATAAGTGTGATAAAGTGTGAGTAATATGTTTATGATATTATTTATACGTAGTTAGTATTATTTATTTATGTGATTATATTATAGTATAGAATTATTATAATAATGTTAGGGATACATTTCTGATAAAATATTACCAATCTTTAACTTTTTAAGAGTTCAACTACTTAGTCAATTATATTAACGATAGTCCAGTATATATTGATAATATACTATATTTAATATATTATAATTACATTAAGTTATTAAGTATGTCATATAATATATATTGTAGTTAATAGACAGTTATTCTTTATTAGTAGGTATAGGGATATATCTGATTATATTATAGGTAGTATATGAAGTATACTAGAGTTTATGTAAATAATAAATAACATATATAATATATAAGTAATAAATAAGGAATATGGAGGGTAACTTCCGACCTCAAATCGGGTATACTTCTAAAGTTTAGTAGAATTATCGAAAGTATCGAGGAAACCCTACTTTAGGAATAATCAGATTGGTTAACGCGGAAGTCATTTCATTCATTTATATGAGCATGTCTCCTCGGCAATACTTCTCGAGTATAAATGTTATAGATGTAGGTATGGGAGGTATAACAAGAATATGTAATATGATACTACTAGTATAGGGGAATGATATTAATGTATCGATAATACAGATAATATATATTAGTAGTATTTAGCAATTTATTAAGAGCTATAGATTCCTAGTATTACCTATACTATATAATACTATATATATAATAACCCGCATAAATTTTTAGATCCTCGACCGTGTGGTCGACATATTTTGTCATTCCTTTTTTGTGAACAATAGTTGAATTTAAAACGATTTATTCGTAAGAATGAAAATGCGGTTGGGAAGAATGGATTTTTAACGCATTTGTTTAATTACATCTATTGCAACATTTTCGTTAATAAGAAATAAATAAGATAAAATGTGGTGTTGTGAAACTGAGTGTGAAGAGTAAAAACGAGAGGTTGTACCATAGTAGTTTACCTCAAGTACCTTCTATGCCTATTAAGATGAGAGAAATATTGAACATATTTCCTGATTTAATTAGAGGTGCAAGTGAATTTATCGCTGTTAAGTCCCGTCTCGTGTGGGTTGTATTAATTTATTACACACTTAGGAATATTATTAAATTTATTACTAAGACAAACTATCTAGGCTTATTTCTAGCGTATTACCGGGGCAACGACAATCAATCTAGGTTAGTTCTAGCTCTACAGCAACGACGATCCGTCTAGATAAGGTTGTACTGTACAGCTTTTTGTCCTTGAGGTTTATGATTAAAGTGTTGATACCAAGGCCCCAGTTTTAGTGGTTAGGTACACTAGTCTAGCTTTTAGCAGCGTTACCACACATGTCTAGGTTAGGTCTAGGCCTCTCGGCAACGACGCATCTCCGTGCATCTTTAAGAATAGGTTATACATCGCTCGTACAGCCGCCCGATTTTTAAGTGGGGTTATGTTCAAAGATTTAGTTATATGTGCACAGCACACACACACTCAACACTCACACACACACACACGCACAAACACAACACTCACATCCTACACACAGCACCACACACACACATGGTATATTATAATTATATTGTAGCCGATAATAAGAATTATATACATATATATATAAATTAGTATTATATATATATTATTATATAATATATATAGTCTGGGTATATTATATATATATAATATATATTATTATATATTATACTATATTATAATATATATATATTGATATTATATAATTATATATTATATTATATTATATTATACTGATACATAATATATAGTAATAGTAGTCATTGTTGTATGATATATTATATTATAAGTAGTATTAGTAGTATTGATATATATATATATATATTATACTATATATATATATATCATATATATATATAAGGTATTAGTTAGATATATACTATGAGTACTGACCAATTTATTAATAATATGTATGAAGATAATTTAGAGATTAATATTATGAATTGTTATTAAGGTAGGTCTTTATAATATAGGTAATAATATATAATAGTATATCTATTTCCCTGCATATATAAATACGATTGTAGTATATAATTATATTATATATATAAATATATATATTTTAAGTTAGTGCGTTTAGTTATATGAATACTATGTAGTTAATATATATATATATATATGGTATAATATATAGGTATATATAAATATTATGATATATTATATATTAATATTATATATATATATAAATATAATTAATATAGTTATACTATATATATAATTGATAATGTTTATGTATTATATATATATATAGCTTAGATTTATATATATATATATTATATATCGAAAAATCTTTGATATCGATAGAGGTGAGTTTAATATTTCGGATAATTATATATGATTAGAGTTGATTGGAAAGGTCAGAAAAGAAACTTAAGTTTTGACTCATTATTATATATTAGTTATTAAAGTAGTAATATATATATATATGGGTGTATATATAATATATATAATAGTTGGTATAGTTTATATTGTTAGTATATGATAT
>JABUQX010046576.1:87500-127931 GCA_015478945.1 Trachelipus rathkii
GAGGTTTCTTCGTATATATCCATCTAATACCCAATACTTTCGGCAGCCTGCTAAAAGGGAGAATCTGCATCAGTATACAAGTTAGGCACGCTCAGTTTTGACAGGCACAAGGAGATACAAGTAAAAGCTTAAGGAGTCTAGCCGTTTATCGGCACAGAGTGAGTCCAAAAACGTGACCGCCTACAGAATGGAGACATTTGTTGGAAAGAAGTATTTACCCGTCTTTAGGGGGCTCGAGCCGGAGGGTGCGAAGAGCGGAGAGGGGGACGTTGAATATTACCCCGGACAACGGGGATGGTCGGTGAGACCCCCGCGATACATCCCAGAGAAGACAGAAAGAACGCGACAGATTCCGACGGAGAAGCTATTTCCCAGACTAAGGTGGGGGAACTCTAGAGTCCTCAGCCTGTGTTGGGTCACTCAGCTGAGCCGAAGACCCGACTCCTGACACGGGGCGGTACTACCTGGTTTATTCGTAGATGCTGTAATGACCCCTTCAAAATAAAATTAAACTCACAAGAGAATGAAACGTTTGAGACAATTTATTCGTCACACCAATCTAATTTCGTTAACTTTATAATATTATTAACTTTTGGATATATATATATATACTAGGTATATATATATAGGTATATATACTAGTAATATGGATAGGGGTATAGTATAATTTATGTAGTTATTAGCTTCTATGATTATATTATAGCCTTATTCCCATACTACCCGGGTATATTAGTGCATAGTAAGATATATGTTTATACTCACATCGATTTCACTATTTTTACTTTGTATAATCAAGGTTAGTACGTATACCGGCTTACCGGAGTCAGAGGATATATTCTAGTGATATTTATATTTAAGCTATCTATATCCGAGTATACCAAAGTATCGATTTATTTTTTTTGAAATTTAGAATTCCCAGGGGGAACTCATCTGATAACAAAGATACATCGCATTTTCGATTTACTAAACCCAACATAAATATTTGAATCTGTAACATCTGAAAATAATCTTATGTGCTGCCTGAACAAGTAGAAATTTATACCAATTATAATTATATATTAATATATATATATATAATATATATATACTATATATTATTATTATATTAATATGATATATTATTATATATATATATATTAATATATGATTAATATTAATATATAATATTTAATATATATATATATATATTACATATATTATATTATATATAATATATATATTATATATATATAATATTATATATATATTATATATATATATTATATTTTATTAGGTAATATGTTGTCACTAAACTGAGTATAATTTAGGGTTTATTATATGAGTATATTTAGATTATATATATATATTATATTGGCCTTTGTTTAATTTTATATCAATTATATATTTTTTATCACGGTATATTATAGATATGGTATATGAGTATCTACATTTAATTGTGCGTATGTATTATAAAAGTTCAGACACCTCGACGCGGCATGGAGCTCGCTTAATTTCTATGGAGAGGGAACACTTTCTTAGGTAATTTCATATACTACGATCAGAAATTAGGATTCGTACCTTCGGACTGGCTTTATGCCATGCGTTACGTGTATCAGTCTGCGTTCTTACCGTTGGGGCGTATATATATATATATAATATCGTCACTCATATATAGATTTAATATTGTTATTTCATCAGAAAATTCAAATTATAATGTTCTATCCATATCATAGATAACTGCCGATTTTAAATTTAATCTGTTTAAATTAACTCACTACTAGTAATATATATTATAATAATATATTCAGAAAGAAGAGAAGAGACGAGAGAGATGGAGAGAGAGAGAGAGATGAGAGGACGAGAGAGAGAAGAGAGAGAGACGGAGAGAATGAGAGAGAGAGAGAGAGAGTCATGTACTGTACCTAATAATTTAGCATTTCAAACGTCCTGTATATGGAAATATATTTATCTTTACAATTGGCTTTAATTTTTTCCATCTTGGGTGTATAGTTGTAGTTCCTTGACTTTTTCTACGGCAAGTTTTACAAAAATTTAAACATGGATAGAAAAATGGCGTGACTCCGCATACTGAGGAAGTAACTAGACAGTTAATGTTTCCTAAAATAATTTGAAAAGTTGAATTTGATACATTAAATCAGTTTGTATTGTACGCTCTTTTAAATTAAACTATCCCTTATATTTGTGAAAATTGGGAACATTGAACAAAGAATAGAACATATAACATCGAACATTGAACAATCGCTCTTTGCCAAAATGATCAAATTGAATTTACACCTCTCTGCGCTACCTTTTCAAAATACTGCACTCACAATGAGGATTTATATACGACTTGGTACTCTGTATAATGATTATCTGCGAGAAAGTTCTGTAAAATCTATATTTTCTTTCAAATTATTTGAACAAATAATGTAAAATGATTTTAGATAATATAGTCAACAATTTACAAATACGAATAAGTAAATACTAGTTAGTTAATTGATTTGTATCTATTTAACACTATTTATATTTTTGTGAATATCTTAAATGGAATCAAGAGCAACATGTTAATATTAGAAAATTATATAACACAAGAATAATTCTACGGTACTTGCCAATACTATTTAAAAAATTAATTTATTTTCATTATATAAATATATTGATTGTGAAGTATATTATTGATTTAGGATATCTCTCGCTCACTCTCACTACACAATAGCATTAGAAGTTTGACTGAGGTTTATCAACCTATGGTATTGAATACTATTTAAAAATTAATTTATTTTCATGTGAATATATTGATTTAGTGAATATATATTTATTACTTATAATGTAAAATAGTAGAAGTTTAGGTTATAACTTATTAATATATATATAAGTATATATATATATTGGATAATATATATATTATATATATATAATATATATTATATTAATATAGATATTAATATATTATATATATATTATTTATTTAATATATAATATATATTCATATATTATATATATATATATATTTAATTATAATATTTGTATAAATTTTGTAGAATTCGTTTTCAGAATTAAAATGTAAAATTTCATTGAATTTTGTAATGAAATATTGTCATCAATTTATTTAAAGAGTCCAAAAATGTTTATCAGTTGATACATGTATATCATCCCTGTTCTAATTAATTACCTTCTAGTTTTTTGTCTAATAATAAACGAATTTTCAGTATTTGAAAATGGATTATTGATTGACATTTCGACATTAAATGAATGTATACATTGTTCGTTATTTATTTGTTATTTTTGAATAATATATTTATAATTATATTTTATATTAATTATTATTTTTTTTTTTTTTTGTATCACATTATATAGTGTATTAATCTGTATGTTGACTACCGTATATTTTAACTTTAAATATTTATTTATTAAACAGAATACTTATGCAATTCCTATTGATGGAAATTAAAGCAATGTCTTAATTTTTTATGACATTATTGATAATCTTTTTTTGCTGGCAAGCTACCTGCTCAGTTAAAATAATAAATTACTATTTCATGAATGAAAATACTAATACCGTTTATAGTTAAAGTAATAATTTTTTGTGTTTGCAGTTATTCGTTGAAATATTTTTAAGAGAAAATTTTTTTTTACATTTAAGAGGGCTCGAGCTGACGGGGGACGGGGGGGAGACGAAGTCCCCCCGTCGTTCCCACCGCCAGAAAGGCCGAGAGACCCCGATCCCTGCCATCTTTGCGGTTACCTATGGTATTCCTTTAGATTTAAAAAAAGCAATCATATACTGTACCACTTAAATTTGCCACATGTTTAAAACTATTATTCCCTGATAAATGCAAAGATGGCAGTGAGATCGGGTATCTCGGCCTCCGGTGTGGACGACGGGGAGGACTTCGTCCCCACTCTGTCCCCGTAGTGGGCCTCGGAACCCCCTAGAATGGGGAAAATGTTTTTGTTAAAATATATGCACAACGACATACAAGGCGAAAAGAGAAGAAAGAAGAAGTAAGTAAGAGTCACTATGAATATAAAAGCGCGCCATTCCTTGTTATGAGAAATTTATAGCATTGATATATTCTACAAATAATGTAAATTGTTTTTTATGTATGAGATGCTGACTCCGATTACTTCTGAATTTACAATGATGTTCAGATATATCTAACACTCTGAACTAAAATAATACTCATATATAAAATGCATTTATTCATTTTAATTTAAATCCTTGATAAATATAATATTTTCAATTAAATATCATATATTCTTAATAAATTACATCTCATTACAGTTATAGTTTACTTATAGGTGATTCGACTGAAAACTCCTCTTGTCTAACGAACAGATTCGGAACCTCATATTTATAGTATATACGTAACACATAATTTTACCGAAATCAAATTTTGTGACTCTACCCGTACTGTAACATGCATACATCGCGTGCATGAACAGCAACTCAAAAAACATTTTGCTCTGGCACACCGTATAATGAATATCTCATAAATAAAACTATGAATACATCCAGAGCTGTGGACATTTATTAACATATGACTCAATGTGTTGTTCCCATTCTTGCATGAAATTATCCATAATGAAAGCAAAAGAGCTTACATGTTAGCTGAATTCGGCATACGTGTTATTTCTGTGTGAATTAATATCATAACACATAATCCACCTCAGGTCAGCATAATATCGACCACTTCCCAAGTATACAAAACACTGAGAATAATTACTACACTTAGAAAATATACTACACAGTTGACTCACTCGACATGTTAGTATAAGATTTAATAGATAATTGGACTCTCTCATTCGATAAGAGAGTATATATTCCTCCTACCTCCTCTCATCTCTCTACTAACTCTACCTTATGTGCTCAAGTAATCTATTTATCTCCAATACTAAAGTTATAGTACTGTATGTTTTATATATATTTATAAATATTTCTTGCCAAACCCTCACACCTATCCCATATATAAATCTATAATTAAACAAAACTTATTTAATGTTTTCTAGGGACTAGGTGAGTAACGGAATATAATATGTGAATTTAGTATGTTAATTTTCAATGGGATAAAAATTGTATTCTAGTATAGCGAAAATATATATTTTCTAGGCTCGCGATCAGGTATCAAAGACGATATTGATAAGTTATATCGATGATCACTGAGGTCCAATGCTTATTAATTTAGATAATTTTATTATTCTAATTAATTATTAATACTAGCTCATTGTTAATATTTTGCATACTATACGAAAATGCAAGATATAATACAAATGTGCAGGTAAGGAGAAGTATTTTTATCCTCGGGTTCAACACTATTTGTCGCATAAATTGCGATATTTTTGACTCTTAAATAGAACGCTAATACCCCGATGTGTAATGATTAATATTAGTATTATAAAATTAAATATAAAAGAATTTCATTATTTAAATAATATATATTTAATCAATAAACAATTAAAGTTTATTTTTAATAATTATTTTAATTTATAAAAAATACATTTCTCTCAAGCGATAATGAGATATATAATGAGTATAACGCTAAATAATATAGGATGAATCGGTAGTATAGCTCTAAATTAGGTGGGATGATATTTACTTAGGTGATAATGTTTTATAAAATTTTATATATAGTACCTACAATTATCGTCGCTGAGTACACTAGATTTATCATTATACAGGTAAGTATATATGATAAATATATATTTATATTATATATAGTAGGCTATAATTAAGAACTTATTGAAAAACAAAAAATTTTTAGAGTCCAAATTCAAGGTCAAATTGAAGTACTTGTAAATCAATGTTATATTTTTAATAAGAATATATTAATATTATTATATTAATTATATATAATATTATATATTATATATATATTATATAATATATTAATATTATATATATATAATATATATATAATTAAGTTAATATATTAGATTATTATTAATATATATATATATATTATATATAGTATATATATAATTATATTAAGATTAATTAATAATATATTATATAATATAATATATTAATATATTATATATATATATATTTTAATACATATTATTATTATATATATATATATATATATTATATATATATATATTAATAAATATATTAATATATAATAATATATATATATTATATATATAATATATTAATATATAATATTGGAATATTACATATATTAATATAATTTTTTCATTATATATTAATAAACAAAGTTATATTATATATAATATACAGTATAGGCCTCAATGGTACTTCCTAGTATGCACTGGTATCAAATATATCTACAACGAGGATTAGAACAGCGTACTATATACTGGGCTGCTCTTGATCCCTCAACCTTATTCATATATATATATATATATATATCATATATCTTTTTCAGTAGTGATAACTAAAAAAATAATATAATATAATACAAAAAATTATATAAACTTATAATAAAGGATACAATGGAATAATAAAATTCTCCAGTTCTGGACCCTTATTAATATACCCTCTCACCTGATACCACTATATTAGAACAATGAGGTTCTATCGCACCTATTTATGTACTAGTATATAATAGAGGGTATAAGTATCATTCTTAGGCCACCTGCCTATTATTATATATACCTAATAGAGTATTCTGACCATTGAATTGTGCTTACAATGGGGTCAGTAAGTATGTGTACTATATATTTATGTAAGAAATCTATTATGGCTACTAATATAAAGGATAAATAGTCCTATATATAAATAATAGATTGACCCTATTTAGAGCTGCTGATAGAGTATACTATAAGAAGTAGTAAGGTAGTGATATATAATAATAGTAGGTAGTATTTATACTCACGTATATATCAGTATAATAAATAAGAAGCCTCATTCGATTATACCATATCGTACAGAACTCTTCAAATTTTTTCAGACACGCAATAATTGAAGCACGCATTATATTAAGCTCATTCTGAGACCGAAAGTCGAATCTCAGAACTTTCTTTTTTTATGACGCATAGCTCTAGTAAGCCATAGCACACTTTCGATGCACACAGCTTTTAATGGAAATCATTGGGATGTGAAGGTGGGTAGAAGTCTCATATTGATAGAAAAATAGTGGATGTGATAGGGGATAGACTGTTATTACCCTAACTCGTAACGAATTTCTTGTCGCGCACAAATATATAGTCTGATATAGAAGAAGCTTATGTAAATACAGATATACTGTTCAATGATAAGAAACGGCCAAATTTACTCTTGAATTAGACAATCCCTTTACTACCACGTATAGTTTGTAACCCGTTCAAATTGGCTTCCTCCTACCCATCCAGAGAACTATAGGCAGGAATAAATGACTTTGACGCGAAAAATTTTGCATATAAGTGTTTTCACTAAGTACTATGACTCTCCCCATCTATTTGCACGTTGGAAGGCTCTCCTATTAGAAAGTCAGCACATTAATGAGTAGGATTGGCGTTTGTCAATCACTGTATACGCGAGTTCGGCACTCCGAACGATACGCCAAGAATTGTGTGAAACGAAATGTGCACGTGAAAAATCTATCTAGAGAGCGCTGTACATAGATACTCCTATCATAGAAGGCATAATAGAACCTTATCGTAAATATTACACCAACAGGGTGATAAATGAATTGAATGAAAACTCCTCTCTCTCTTGTGCTGCAGGTCTAGGAGGCCTCTTGACTATTTGTATTCGTACCTATATTATGGTAACATGGATATTTAAATAGTAATAGACTCTCCCTAACTCGTCTACGGCATGTTAAACGCTGTGTAATCAATTATGCACCGTGTTCTTGCTTGAATAGGTGTGTAATGATTCGCAGATGTGAGCCAAACGCAAAAGTGTTAAATTTTTGTACGAAACTAGACACTTCCATGCAAACATTTTTGTTTATATCTCGTACCTTTGCAAGATGTCACCAGAGAGCATATATGTGATCCTAGAGACTCACTTGAAGAGCCGCTCGACATTGGTAATGGCACTAGAATGTCTTTATACATTCTTAGTTTATGAGCAATTTCTTGTAGAAATATCATGCTTAGTAAAAAGTTGGCTCGGATCCTCTGTTTTATGTGAAACGAGAGGAATTGGCAATTATAATCTCCCTTATATATTTAATCATGAACTAAGTTTAGAAGTTTTGGACACTCACATCCCTTTGCATCATGGTTGATATATTATTAATTTTTTTCATTCATAATAGATGACACAAAGTTCATAATTTATGTTTAACTCTCAAGTCACCGAACTTGATCTGGGATTAGGAGAGAATTTTTTTTCAATTTTCTTACTAGAAGTTGTACAGTTCTCTTTTACTTAAGACATTTTTAATCTTTTCTGCTGGGCTTTGTCTCTCTCAAAGCAATTTAACTCAGACGCGCTTTATTAACATCGATGCTAACTTGTCCACACTCTGATTAATGCTTCAAACTTGGAATAATTAAGCAATCTACTCACGGTAAGAGTGGAGTGCTAATATTTCGAAATATGATTGAATAAAACCATCTAACAGAGAGGTCATATTTAGTCACCTTAAAACAAACTCAGTGTCTAATCTAAAACTGAAAAATTGCTAGTTACACCCAGTCAAAGCATGATCAAGCAGTAAGCAGTTAATGGCGAGCCTATTCTGGCCCTTATCAAAGAACACTGTTCTTTTGATAATCTATACGTCTCTGAAAAGGAAATAGGCTGATGAGTCAGAAAGGATCCAGCATATATATCTTCTCTAGAACATAATATGGTAGAAATTTGGGACTCAGCTAAAGATTTTCCATCATCTGAATAGCGTATATAAGCATCATGTTACTTATCAGAAAATCTTGCACACCCGGGGTCTTCACGGGTGTTTTGAGCTCACCTTTTAACAATCTGTACCTATTTATGATATTCTCTCAATGGGTATTTATCTTAGTTGTGTCGTCGTGGATAATATGTTGATATCCTATAAAACTCGTACGCAACTCGCAAGTCCACTCAACTTTTTTTTTGTGCAAATATCACCACCGCTCACCTTTTTACCTTTATATAATAATTCCAAACAGGGAAGCGTTCTTCCTTTGGGCAGGAGGCAACTTTTTCCCGTTTAATTGATAAAGAGACGTGAAACCTTTGGACTCAGTTGAATAGATAACTCATTGTAATTTACTACTCTGACAGCTCATTTATCTGAACTAGTGCCATATCAAAATACGAATCACATAAGATGTATCGATATTATTAAATTCTCTCTGATTTTACATTGAACATTCAAATCGAATATCTCTTGATAAGATACTTCTCCTTTAAGAAGTAGACTGAATCCATATGCTGAAACTTCTCCAATACGATGTTTGTATAATTAATTTGGAGAGTTTATTTCGATATTTCTTCCAGTTCCCATTGTCCTCTCCCTCTGCCTAAGTTCATTCCGGGCTTCACAAAGAAGCGGGATACCTTCCGTAACTCTGGTGTATCAATAGGTATATCGGAGGTAAATCGAGGCTAAAAGGTGGAGTATCGAATGAATACATTTAGTTTTATAACTCTTCCCACATAAATACTCGTCATCTACATTATCGATACATCTCGGTCACTCCTTAAGAAAAAAGATCACTAAGACTCAGACTATCTTGAACGATATTATACAAATTAAGTTTAATTTTGTTCATCACTTCTGATGAATTGCCAAGTCTTACCTTGATCTCATCGAATAACATTTATCTTTTTGAGTCGTTCTCAGGACATCAATTTGGCAGTTCAGGAGTCCGACCAGTTGGTTACTCCCCTCACACCATTCATAGCGTATAAGGATGCCTTTTGGAATGTAAATATCTTAAGATATCGTTAGACAGAGCTGAAAGTAAAGCTGTATCGATATCAAGAATTGTATCCCTAACATATAGTGTATTGTCGAAGATAGAGAAAGTGTTAAACAATAAAGAAGATGAAAAAATATTAATTTTATTTAGGGGCAATGTTGTATTACAGCCCCTGGAAGGTAGTGGAACAACTGACCGACCCAACCGAAGAATGACTTTGGTAATGCTGTTGAAGAGCTTGCATAGCGCTCCCAGTAAGAAGTAGGATTGTACCATCAGTTTTACACATATAACTAAAACTCTTTGTTCATCACTCTGATGAATTGCAAGTTTACCCTTCTCCTCGAATATTTCTTTGAGCTCAGGACAATTGGAGTTCCAGGAGTCCGAATTGATACTCCCCTCACTCATACATAAGGTGGCCTTTTGAAAAATATCTTAAAGTTCGTTGACAGACTAAGAAGTGTACAAAAATTGTAAACGTAAAGATTATTTCGAAGAAGAAAGGTATAGAGATCGGGAGGGTATTTTTTAGGGGCAATGTTGTATTACAGCCCCTGGAAGGTAAGGGCTGACCGCCAACCCGAAGATGCTGGTGGCATAGCAGTAAGAGTAATTTACCATCAGCTTCCCAGGAAAAGCAGAAGCGATTTTTGTACTCTTCTAATTTTAGTTTGATCTTGGGAAATGCCTTAGAAATATCCGCCAGAACGATGAATTTGTTTGTTCTGAGGGATAGTAATAATTTGAATAAGGAAGCGATTAAATCAAACCCTGGACACGATGCCTAATTAAGTGAAGTACAGCAATCAATTTTCAGGCTGCAATTGATTACGGGACGAATTTTGGCCGTCACCTGAAGGGCCTGTTTAATTACTGGTCTGTTGGGTATCCAGGGAATTTATTGTAATATTTCAGATGCACCTCCATAGCCTCGATAATACCTTCTCTTTGATATTCTTTGAATATTTCCCGATACTTGTCTGACAAGCCTTGAACAGTAAACTTCTTTTTTGACTCATTGCATCGTGGCAAGAGCTACGCGATGATTTGATGGAACCTTCTCCAGAATACCTTGAAACCACGGAAGTTCCACGTGGTATCTTACGTCTAGGAACTCTATCCCTTCTTGGAATCTTTTGATGAATATCTCGTCAATGGAACCCTGGTCTCGGTCCTCATTGATACCCAGAGACTCTAATTTATAGAGGTTCTTCAGGCCCAAGTCCAAATCCGTCTCAGCGTGAGTATGTAAGAGCGGGTCGAAGTACGATGGCACCGGTTCCACTACAAGATTTATTACATGTTTCGGGACGTTCCTGACGGATTTTTGAATATATGCCGGTATGTGAACTTCGGATTTCTGTCATGACTTTCTGTCAGCCCCTTTCGGCGAAGAATTCTTCCCAAATATATTTTCCTTAAACAAATAAAGAGCATCTGTGCCTAGCAGCCCCTGAATATTTGAAACCCGGTCAACTTGAATATCTTGACAGCCACTATCTGACACTTTGAAACCATTTTGGGTAATATACTTTTTCAGGCCTTTTACATAAAAGACAATATCGAATTGAGAATCGATATTAACAGGTAGACTAGAACATTTCCCACAACAAATACCCATCTCTAAATTTAAAGAACGGAAGGATCTCAATTCATCTCTCAAAAATGTTTTTTATGGAACTCTGATGAATTGGAAGAATATTCATCGATCCCTAATTTTTTTAAGGACTCTCGAATGAAAATACGTAGGCTGGTTGCCTAGGTCAGCACAAGAGCTACTTTATTACCTTTCTTGATGTTAAGGGAGAGACTTTTCAGAATATTTTGACCCACGGATGAGACAGAACTTGCATTTATACAGATATTATTTGAAGAGCATCCTGCTTGACTATCTTCCTCATCCGCCACTGATGTTGGCGCGACTATCTTACAAAACATCGCCGGATACGTTTCGATAATTTTAAAAGCATTGAGCCGTTATGAGGGATTTTTGTTCAAATTTGCAGCATAGGTGATTAAGTTCATACCTTTTGGCAGGGCATTTATTAGCGAAATGCTAAATACTTGAGCAGCTGAAACACATGCGCAGCTCCTTACAGCGATTTCTCCTGCTTTCAGGAAATGAATATGTTTTACAAGAAATCATGCGATGACTTCCGTTACAAAATTACATTTAGAAAAAAATGAATTAGATGATTTCTTAAACCACCCACTCTTTTGACTACTACGCTCGGTTTCGTTTTTTCTTTACTATTGAGCGTAAATCAGCGAATTCTTCAGTTAATAAACTGAAAAATTCTCTTACTTTCGCTCAAATGTAACTATCACGCCCAAAACCTTTTGTAGGTGCGATTTATTTTTTCCCTTTACCTTCTCCACAAACTTGATTATTTTACCGTAATTCTCCAAAACTACCTTAACCTGAATTACATTTTAGAAGGACAGAACGAAAGAGCGGGAAGAATGCCTGTCCCTCTCACCCCTGAGCTCCTGACAATTGATTGCAAGAATATTAGCTTCCTGCCTAGATGATTTAATATTTTTGAAGATATTCTACATCTCTTGACGCGAGATTCCATTTTCATCAGAGGCCACTGAAGCTGCAATATTCGCAGACGAAGAAGGAGATGGTGATCTTGAAAGCGGTGATATACGCCAGATTAATTTTTCGTTCTACGTATGCTACTGTACCGCTTCGGTTATTTCCTCGTCTAAGATAGACGAGTCGTATTGAAGAATTGAAGATTTTGTGATGATTTCTTCAATCAGGGCGTTAAAGTTTTTTACTTTCTCTAATTTTTTACTTGATTTCCTTCAATTTGGAGGAAAATATATGGCTATCTTCATTGCTTCCGTTAGAGCGTAATTTTTCAATTAATCACCGCCCTCATCCATTATTGCAAAGCATCTTATAGATCGAGTGCATATATTTTCATTAATCACCTATAGCCTCATTGACAGTTCTATTGAATTTGAGGGGGACAGCTTTTTGATTTATCCTCTTGGAATAATTCTTCTGGAGAGAGGGTGTCATTGTCTAATATCCCAAATTCTATGCTGACACCGTCCTTTAAATCCGATACTATCTGTCGGAGTGACTCATCGTCAAAAAGAAATCTATTAAATTAATAAGGATCCAGATATGCAAGGTTCAAAAATGATTAATAAGAAAAATACTACTAACTATAAGAGAAAACGCACTAAAATTTAATTTAAGGGGACACTTTGATTTTTGCTTAAGACGGACCCCATTTTAGCCCCTACCTCTAAATGAACATAAAATTCTTAATTTTCAGACAATTTTGATCAAATCAAAAGCAAACCGCAGCTTTTTCTAACATCTAAAACGTCGTTTTCGAGTGTTTTTCTGTGTCTGTTGACATTTCTTTTGTATTTTCATTTTTTGAAAACCTATCATTTTGACATTTTTTGATACTCGTCTTAAAATATTTTTCGAAATGACTTCAAATTTGAACTATACAAAGATTGGACTATTACCTAAAAACTGTCGTATAGAAATATTGATATTTCACCCCAATTCCGAGCAATATCCGATGTTCAATACATATTTTGTATTGGTTTTGAAAATGAAGAATTGCAACCAAAAAAAATTTGCTTGTTATCCAATCTGTATGAAATAAGTTGTATCTCTTACAGTAGGGAGAGATGCACATTTTTTATTTAGATAATTATTTTTTGGTATATGCGGTAGTTTTCTATTTGTTCTTGGAACAAATTTTCAGAAATTTTTTTTTTTGAAATTTAAAAATTTTCTTCGAATATGAAAAGTCATTACCTAAGTAAAAAGTTGTATCTCGCCCTGTAAATTTTATGTTGATCGGATGAGTAGACACCCTTGATGGTTCTGAAAACCATAAAATCGAGCTCTACGGGTTCGTTAACATGGGGAAAGACATCTTACTCGAACTATTATACGTTTGTATACATATTTCAATTCTGACTCCGGTGCGGCTCCGTGCTCCGCATCATGAGCCGTTTCAGACTCAGAACTCTTCTATGCCTCCGAATCCTTCGCTGAAGCCTGTAGGCAGCTTATTTTCCATATAGCTAAGATCATATCCAAATTTAAGGGCTCAGTTCCGCCATTGGATTGTCGTAGCGGCATTAAACCAAGAAGCCTGAAAACTGACACTACCAGCTATATGTGGTCCAAGTTTGAGGATAATCCAATGTCTCTAGCCCCTTCAATTAAGGAAACCATATATATATATATATATATATATATAAGTATGTATATTATATAATATATGATCGTATATATATATATTATATATATATTATATATATATTATATAATATAATCAGAATATATAATACTAATATTATATTATAT
The DNA here is from genome assembly GCA_015478945.1 of Trachelipus rathkii. NCBI lineage: Eukaryota > Metazoa > Arthropoda > Malacostraca > Isopoda > Trachelipodidae > Trachelipus > Trachelipus rathkii. The sequence continues at coordinate 101,644 of JABUQX010046576.1, forward strand.
TATATATTTATTATAATATATATTTATATATATTAACATATATATATTATATATATATATATAATTTATAATATCATATATATATATACGATATCAGTTTATATATATATCTACTGTATAAGCTAGGAGAATACAGCTATCGATTGTAGGCATAATAGCAGTTAATACTAAAACATAAGAGAGAAACGAGAGAAAATGAAGGTTAATAATAATGTATAAATGATCTATATAATATATATATACTTATATAGATATTTATTTGTATATATTACTCACAGATATTTATTAGAGTACAATCAATATATATATATATGATATATACTAAGATTAGTATATATAATACACTATCTTACATTCGGATTGTGCGATATTACTCGCTATATATATATACTATATATATCTATATATATATATTTATATAATATATATATATATAATTATTATAATATATATTTATCTATATATATATATAAGAAATCTATAAACATTAACATACCATATTTGTTTATCTCAACCTATGCAAAGTATATCTTTAAGATATATGCCAATATATCTATAAATTATGGATACATACTCAAACTATCAATATATTTAACAAATATACTCTATATATATTACATATTTCTTCACCTTTTAAATAATATATAATCATTGTAAGTTATAAATATATATAAGTATGTAAATTTTAACACAAATTATATATATATATACTATATAATATATATTATATATATATATAATATTTAACCGTTTATAATATATATATATATATATACATATATATATATATATATTAATATATATTATATTATGATATATTTACGTTTATATATATATATAGTTTATATATATATATATATATATATAATTATAATATATATTTATATATATAATATATGTATATTATTTTTACCCGTTTATATATAATATATATATATATATATATAGTATATAATATAATAATATATATATATATTATATATATTATATTATAATATATAATATTATATATATTATTTTACCGTTTATATATATATATTATATATAGTAATATATATATATATATATTATATATATATGTATAGTTATAATTATATATATATATATAAATATTATATATATATATATATATATTATATATATTATATAATTTACGTTTATATATATATATTATATAATATATAGATATAATATAAAATAATATTATATATATATATATATATATAATACTATATAATAATACTATATATAATATATTATATTTATTTTAATATATATAATATTATATATATAATAATATATATAGTATATAATATATATATAATACATATATATATTATATTATATATAATCTATATATTTATAATTACTATATATATATTATATATATCTATTTTATATATATATATATATGTATATTATAGCTATGAGTATATATATATATACTATATTATATATATATATAGTGTATATAATTATGATATATAATACTATTATAATAATATCATATATATATATATATATAATATATTATATATATATATGTAAGAAATAATAATAAAATAATAAAAAAATATAATAATAATTCATAAATAAAATTAATAATAATTAATAACAAAAAATAACTCAATATAATAATATATAATTATATATATGAGAGTAATAATAATAATAAGTTAATTCAATAACATAATAAATAATAATCAATATAATAATAATAATAATAATGAATAATAATAATAATAATAATAATATTATAATAATAATAATATTCATAATAATGATAATATAATAATAAAAATAAACATAATAATAAAATAATAATAATATAATAATAATATAATAAAAAATAATAATAATAATAATAATATAATAATAATAATAATGAATATATAATAATAATAATAATATATAATAAAATAATCGTATAATATAAATAATAATATAATAATAATAGTAGTAGAGCGCATTTCACAATTATGTAATTTTAAATTTGGAATAAAATAATAAAATTAAAAGCTTAAGAAATATAATAAATAATAATAATTAATAATAATCACATAATAATTATTATTAGATAATAGAAATATTACAATAAAAATAAGAATAATAATTAGTAATAATATAATAATAAATATAATGATAAATGATAATATATAAAAATAAAAATATAAAACAATAATAATATAATAATAATTTATAATAATAATACATATAATAATAATAATAATTAATAATATAATAAGTGAGAGAATAATAATAATAAATAGATAATAAATTAATAATAATAAATAGATAGTAATAATACATAATAATAAAATATCAAAAAATAACTAGAAAATAATAAGAATGAATAATATAATTAAATATAATAATAATAATAATAATAATAATAATTAGAATGAATAAATTAATTAGATTAATAATAATAATAATAATATAATAACTCAAAACCTTATTATAATAATAATAATAATAATAATAATAATAATAATAATAATAATAATAATAATAATAATAATAATAATAATAATAATAATAATAATAATAATAATAATAATAATAATAATAATAATAATAACAATAATAATAATAATAACTTGAGTTGGAAAAACCCTAAGCGCTAATGTACTAAGCCATTAATTTCATTATCATAACCATCACCTACCTTCTTTCCCCAAGACTGGGAGTAAGGTGCGTAGCAAGCACCGGAAACAAAAAAAGTAGTAGAAGAATATGAAGCAAGTCGAAAAGAACACAGAGCCTTACCGCCCCCTTTATACCTTTTTGTGAGAACTCGTCGCAGTCAGAAAATTCACCCTAGAGCTTCACGGGACCGCGACTGACCCTCACTATGGCATCTTGTCAATGTGGAGTTCATCCTTTGGCCCATTTGGGCTACAACCATACTCCCTCACAAAACCTTGCCAACCTTCACTCCTATTATGCACCTTTCTTCTTTCCTCTGCCAAACTCACATTTCTCTCCTCCAGGCATTCCTTTACTGACTCAATCCACTTTTTCTTCGGTTTCCCAGCCGGTTGATACCCAGCACACTCACCACCATACAACCGCTTACCCAACCGACTATCATCCATCTTTTCCACATGACCAAACTATATCAACGTACTTTCATTTATTCTCTCATTTACTCCTTTCTTCAAACCGCTCAACTATCTAATACGTTCATTCCTCATTTTATCAATTCTTCTCAAACCTAACACTCCCCTAAGGTTAATTTATCTTAATTAATTAAGTCATTAATTTACTGTATACATGATAATTCTCCCTCTATGGCTTATGGCATCGGTAACCCAATGGTCAACATGCTCGAAACGCATTCATAAGGTGGATGTTGGAGCCTTTTGGTGTATTTCCTAATATAACTCATTTTGAAGTGGACAGATATAACTAAAATGTAAACGCATTATTATTATCAGTATTATTTAAAAAATCTCTAGTACAGGGTGGCGCGCTGCAGACGCATGGATTTGAAAACGTCATTGCTCCCTTCCCCCACTGTCCTAGGAAGGTGAAAGTGGGATGAGTAGAAAAAGGGGGATGGGAAGTTTATGTTTCACGCGGACTCAGTCGCTAGCATGCAGGGGTCGGTACAACAACGTATATTTGTGTGCAGGCATATTTGTCGAACGCAAGGTCGATCGTTCGCGTGCAGCGTGCCTTTCGTTTAAGGTTCAATGTCGGCCCCCGTGGTCGAATTTCCGATCGAAATCGAATTCTCGCGTAAGTTAAAACATTGCAGGATACCGGAATGTGTCCACGATGAGAAGGGGGCCTCAAAATACCGTTACTACCCCAGACCCCAGAAAACATCGAGAAGGTTTGAGCTGCGATTCAACAATCTCCTAGGGGTTCAATTCGAAAACAGGCAGGTGCCCTTGGCATTTTATTACGTTCCATCCAACGAATCGTTAAGAAACATCTTCATTTCCACCCCTATAAGATGGTTGTCGTTTAAGAATTGAAACAACGTGATTTTGAAGCCAGACAACTCGCCTGTGAAAACATGCTTACTGCGTTTCCTCGAAACTGTATCATTTTCTTCATCGACGAGGCACATTTTCACCTTAGTGGATGTGTCAATAAGCAGAATATGCGATATTGGAGTGAAAGGAATCCCATGGAGCTTCAGCAGAGGCCCCTGCACTCCGACAGGGTCACAGTATGGTGTGCACTTTCAAGAATTGGGATCATTGGCCCTTACTTTTTTGAAGAAAATGATTGTGCGACTACAGTCACTTCTGCATGTTACCTGACCAAGATCCAGGAATTTTTTTTGCCTGAATTGGAAGGAAAAGAGCTGGAAGACGTCTGGTTTCAGCAAGATGGGGCCACAGCCCACATAGCTAGGGTTTGCAAGGACCTTTTGCGAGAGAGATTCCCCGACCGCCTCATCTCCCTAAGAGGCGATTTGAATTCCTGTAGGGATACGTGAAATCCCTTGTGTACAACAATCGTAGGGATACGTGAAATCCCTTGTGTACAACAATCGTCCCAGCAACCTGGAAGCCATCAAAAACAACATTCGAGACAAAATCGCCGAGATTCCTTTGCCAATGCTTCAAAAAGTGAACGAAAACCTCAGAAATGGGCTTACTCAGTGTTTGGAGTGTCATGGTCGCAATTGTGGCGAGACTTTGTTTCAACAAGCCTTGTAAACTTAATTTCCATATTAATCTATCAAGGATACAAAATAATTTGGTAATTTTTGTTACAGTCTGCGTTTTATTACATTTCCAAATCCATGCGTTTGCCGCGCGCCACCCTGTATATATTCAAAATAAAAATAAAATGATATCAAAATTAAAAGTATTAAAAGCATAACTTTAGTAAAAATAAAATAAATTGAGAATAAAAGTAATTTAATATATATATATATATATATATATATATATATACTATATTATATGACTATATATATATTATATATATATATTATATATTATATATTACTATATGTATATATTATATATATATATATACTAATATTACATATTATATATATAATATATATATATATATATATATATACTCTATTCACCTCCCACAGATATGAGATAGGGTTCGTAACATGCATGGAAATAGGATAGTTAAGTAGAAGATTATGAGGTATGTCGAAAGAAATACCCCCTTACAATTCCCACAATACCCTTAAAAAATGCACCCAAGAGCTTCACAACACTACGATGAACCCTTGCTGGGATATGTCGTCAATGTATGGTTCATTTCTTGGGCTAGTCCCACAAACATACTCCCTCATAAAGCTCTTCCATTCACTCCTATTCATTCCTTTCCTTTAGATATTCCTTTACTGACTAAATTCATTTTTTATTATGTCTCCGGGCCTATCGATTCCCAGCACACTCACCTCTATACATGCTCTTAACAAACCAACTATCATCCATCCTTTCCATATGACCAAACTATCTCAACACATTCTCGTTTATTCTTTAGTTAATGCCTTTCTTAACACTTCACAAATCCCTCATACTTTTATTCCTCATTTTACTAATTCTTCTCACACCTAACACGCCCCCAAGATAATTATCCATATGAACAGGTTGTACTTTATATCTATGCTTCTTATTCTAAGCCATAATTTCACTACTGTACACTGACACCGGTAACACCATACCCTCATGCAAAACCCTAGGGCACCTAAGTCATAGGAAGTTTGTATTCACCAAGGAATCAATTGCACCAACCACCTTCCTACTATTGACAGATTTCCTGCTACTCTCTACATCATCCTTTCCTTTTTCATCCAACATATTGCCTAAATATTTAAACTCAGATGCTTGTTCCAATTGATCACCATACGGCACGATTTCACACCGCGGACTCTTCTCACTTACTACACAACCTTACTCTTATCAACATTTAACTTCAAACTCCTCCTTTAACAAACTTTACAATACCAAATCATCAGAGTGAAATAGAGAGAGCGCCCTCAACTCTTCTTGCCATTTCTCCCCATTAGCCCAAATGCCATTCTGCTGCATTGGAACTCAAAACCTCAATTCTTTCCTTCAGCTTAGTATTTAAAATTAAAAGGATAGTCAAGGAGACATAACCATCCCTGCCTCACTCTACTATTGAATATCAAAAAATTCATTTTCAAGTTATTTTATTATTAATGACACGCTTCATATTATACTTTTGATTCTATTCAGGATTCTACAACAACACCATATATCACTAACATCTGCCACAGAGTTCTCTATGAAACCTGTCATAAGCATGTTGCAAGTCCCATAAGCCAAAATAAATGCAATTAATTCTTCTTCTCTCTCGTTTTTTTAAATCATTTGCTTCAATGTGAGGATTTGATCGACACACGACACACCTTCCACCACCTCTAAATGCCCTTTTTTTCTTAGCCAGTTAGTCTTTCGCAGTCCACTTCGAACGTAATTTTCAACCAAAATAACCAAGTAATAAGTTAATCTTCTTTTCACACTTAAATAATCTTAATTCCCCCTATACGTTCCCTACAAGCTCTCCATACATCCCCCTTTACCCTTATAAAGGTACTATTACTGCTCTTTCTTCCAATCCTTTGGAACTATTACCCTCCAATAAAAACTTTGTCACAATTAACTTAAATTTTCCAGTCACATCATGATCTCGCCTCCGTTTTCTTGATCATTTCACCAGTAATTCCACATATACCTGCGCAGATTTACCCATTCTTCAACTTTTATCCTCTACCCACTTTTACCTCATATTTATTCTTACACTATGCATAACACCAACCACATTCACTATCGCCTATTCATTACTGCCAATGTTATGTAGATTTCAAAGTGTTTTCTTCATTCGTTACAAAATGCCACTCCCTTTTGACTTTGGTTTGGAAGTTTCCCTTACTACTCTTTCTTAACTTTTTCCTGCTTCTTCCAGAAGAGCTTCCTTTGTCCTTGAAAGTCCCATTCATCATCCTCCTTCCAAACAATAAATTTACATCTTTTTCCATCCTACGTATGCAACTTTTAGATATCCTTTATTCCTCCTTATATATTTCTAAACAACTTTTTTTGAGACTTCATCGTTATCTTTTGAGCACATTCAACCACGCCTCCTTTTTACTTTTAGCCGTTCGCATCACCTCTACATTCCACCACTCACTATTGACATTCCTATTTCCTACTTTAGCACATTCACATTCTTCTCTTCCACTACTAACAAAGGCTTCCAGCATTTCTCTCCAGATTGTTCAGTTTCATCTTGTTAACATTAAACTGATTTATTTGCAGATGTTCTCATCTACTTTCCCTTATAATGCCCATTCTCAATTCTCCCCACTTTCTTCCTTATCTACTAACTTACTAACTTATCCACTAGCTTACTCTTACATAAAACAATATAACGATCTAATATTCCCATCTCCAAATACCTCAATGATTTAACAACGTTCATCACACGTTCCAACATCTCCATCTTCACCAACACAAAATCAATCATACTTTTCACTTCGAAACTATCTCTACCTACGCCAACTTATAAATGTATTACTTACACACATACCTCACTCCTCACAGATATCAGTCACCTTCCCACCACTCTCATATTCTCCAGCAACTCCAAAGGCATCAGTTATACCATCACTTTTTCAATAACCTATCCAACCATTTAGCTCGCCCAGCACAATCAACCTGAAGTTTGTACTCACTCCATCCAAGACATCATTCAGATTATCCCATAAAGTCACACTCTCCTCAACATCACCCACAGATGGAGCATATGTTACAACCACACATACCTTGATCTCACTCATATATCAATCATACTTTTCACTTCGACACTATCTCTACCTACGCCAACTTATAAATGCTCTTGTTCCCGAAGAATGTATTACTTACACACATACCTCACTCCTCACAGATATCAGTCACCTTCCCACCACTCTCATATTCTCCAGCAACTCTAAAGGCAACAGTTATACCATCACTTTTTCAGTAACCTATCCAACCATTTAGCTCGCCCAACACAATACATATATATATATATATATATATATATATAATATATATATATATATATTATATATTTATATAATTTAATATATACACTATATATATATATCTCAATAATATTATATATAATATATATAATAGTATATATATTCTAACATATATATTATCATACTTTTTGCTACTGCGACTGTAATTTGAGTGTAAGTGTATGCATGAGTCTGTATGTGCGTAATACACTGTATAGATGAGCGAGATTCCATTTTCTGAAAATCTTTCATATTATCAGTCTATATTGAAAAATCAAAGTAGATATAATATGCCTTTCCCTTCCTCCCTTCACTTATCTCTCTCTCTCTCTCTCTCTTCTTCTCTTTCTCTCTCTCTCCCTCTCTCTTCAATCCTCATCTGCTCCTCTTCTATGTTGTTACAACTCGACGCACTCTGTTGATTTGGTATTTTAAGAACCCGGCGCGGCGCCCGATCTCCCTCCGCCTATCATCGTGATGTTTACGATGTAGCAAAGTTTATGCTGAGGAAAGAAATGCGATTCAGAGTCCGCTTATACAAACCCTTGTAATTTTTCTCCTAATGTTAAAACTACTTTAATTTTTTTTTTTTAAATCTTAAAATATAAATTATTATTATTATTATTATTATTATTATATATTATTATTATTAATATTATTATTATTATTATTGATCTATTATTATTATTATTATTATTATTATTATCTATTATTATTACACTCTTAATGCTATTAATAATAGTAGTAATAAAATAAATAATAATACTACTTTTAAGTGTACATGCGTTAGTATTTATTGGATAATTTCAACATCCATTTCAATATTTTGTAACTAATATATATATATATATATATATATATATATATATATATTATATATATATATATATATATATATATATATCTATATATATATATATTATATATATATATATATATATACTATATATATAATATGTAATATATAATATATATATATATAATTATATATAATAATATATAATATATATATATATACTATAATATATATTATATATAATATATCATATATTATATATATATCTATATTATTATTATATATATTATATATATAATACCATACATATATATATAATGTTACTGCTTGATGATTAAATTTGTCAATTGCTTTTTTACCAGACAATAACTTATAATAAATTTTTTACTAAACAAATTCAGTATATTTAAATAGCGTAGGAAACTTTTCAGATATAAAAACGTTGCATCATGAGATTGGTATCCAAAAATAACAAAATAATTTTTAAATTTACTTTATATTATCAATTTATTAATTAATTATTATTAAATTGTATCTCTATTATGAACTTATTATTACATATATCATGACAAGAGGCGTCATTGCACCAGAAAGGCTAGTATAGTACCATATTAGAAACTGTTCAGACATGAGGAGGAGGAGGGTGTATATGGAACCCACTGTGATGGCATCCGACATTGAGATAAGTGATAGAAATCGCACAGTTATCTATATTATAAATAACTATATTATCCACCAAATCTATGTCATGTATATAATCATATTCATTATAATTTATATAACATAGTATAAATGACTTTTTTACTTATTAAGTTTGATTTTGATTATTATTATTATTATTATTATTTTAACTATTAAAAAGTACACTAAAATAAAGATTATTAAATATATGTGGATTGTATGTTTGTCTGCTGAGATGCTTTTTACAGTAATTAGAGATGAAAAAAGAAGGTAGCAAGAAATGAAAAGGAGTTAGCTGAAATACAGCTGAAAAGATCCCCCAAAATGAGCAGTTCAGAAATATTAAGGAAATGGGCACAACTTGTGGAGTTTGAAAAATAAACACAGCAACAGAGATCACACTAGCATACGATAGATTAGATGCACTATACGATAGAGTGAGACTCAGATTCACACACATGAATATGATTACAATGCCCGCAATAGTATAGTACCCTTAGGAATACGATAGAATTAGAGAGAAGAGAGAGAGAGAAGAGAGAGAGAGAGAGAGAAGAGAAAGAGAGAGAGAGAGAGAGGTTGTAATTAAAGATTTTACATTTAAAAGAACAAATATCGAAGTAAAGCCACTAGGGAGAAAAGTACTACATGGTACAATAGAGCACAGGGGATTGATTAAAAGATGAAAGGGGTTGTCTGACAGGTAGCAATGACAAAAAGTGTATCAACAGAGAACAAGCTGATAGAGATGTCCAAGACCCACCACCTAATATAAATAAAACCCAGGCGGAAACAATTGAGCGAGAAAAGTTTAGCAAATTTAGACTACTTAACATTTACACTGAAGAGTGGAAGCAACTTATATAAGAAATAGGTCACGTATTTATACAATACATATTGAGCTTAATATAAATATAAAAGATACCTCATATCTTACTTACATAATATACTAAGTATATATACTATATATATATACAAGATTTTTTAGTCTCCCCAAAACTACAGATGAAATTTTTAATAGTAAAGTACAATTAAATATATATATTATATATTATATTATATAATATATATATAATAGATTATCCCTTTATAATATTACTATATATAATACTATTTAAATATTAACCACCGGTTATAATATATACCATCAATACATTCTATATATATATACAAATATACTTATCACTACCATGAATTAAAATAGAAAGAATATTTAATATTGAATTTAAAGTTTGCTCATATAGTCGATTTATGTATAGATATATATTTCAAGAACTTATATACATATATATATGAGAGAGGGTACTCACTAGATATATATGAAATACCAGTCTGCAATTAAGTTTGAATTGATTTAATGATTTACAAAATACCTATATATATTTATGTGTCATAGTAAACAAAGTGGAACTAATTACAGCATAATAGATAGATAAAGTCCGGATGAATGAATAAATAAAAACAAAGATAGAAGAATGTGAGCAATACACTGCGATATATGATAGATAGTAGATAGATAGATAATAGACTTCGAAAGTTTTAATAGATTACGAATAGATAGATATATCTATGATCAATAAAGCTATATTGAACTAACTCACCAATGTAACATCAAATATACTATGAAAGAACAAGAGTGGAACGATACTATGTAACACTTTATCGATCTTAATGAGTTTAATGCGAATATTCTGATTATCACTATCTCTTCTTGACCATGAATATTAATACTATCGAACTTTCCTTACTATAGATACGATTTGTAATAACTAAATATATATAAGAGTATTGACAACTATACTATACACATATTCTATAGGCACAGAATAATAATTTATGAATTTTATATTTTGTTTCATTAATAATTATTATTTTTCTTATTAAAATATTTAACATATATGAATACACTTTATGTTAATATATTGTTTAATAAATATATAATATAATAAGATAATTAAGGTTAGTAGTCATCTCAATATCAGTCTATGTTTAAGGGTAGTTCTTATTTGAGCTTAATAATCATATATATAATTAATATTAATATATATAATATATTATAAATATATATAATAAGTATATAACTATTAATATATATAATATTATAATATATACTATAATACAATATATAATATATAATATATCATATATAAATCTAAAGTATTATTCGATTTTAATAAGTGAGTTTGCTCCACCCTAAAACCAAAGAGGTTAGTGATTTTCTTATGTAAATTATAAATTATTAGCGGTTATTAAATGTAGTTTAGAGAGAAACTCAATAAGAATGGCAACAGAGTTTTTTGAAAAGAAATGAGGCTCTTCACCTTTTTAGAATAAGGATTGTGTGGATAGCCTACCACCCTGATCTGTGGACGAGCATATCATACAGTCAGCAAGATGAACTATAATTCGCCTAAATATATCGAACCACTACCAACTTAGTAGTCAAGGAACAACTTGAACAGTGTAGGTAATCGAAAATAATGCATTTTTTAAAATGATTTATATTTCTAAATAGCAATTTAAAATTTAATTCTGTTGTCTCAGTGTATAACAAGACAAGAATTTAAAAAGACATAGAAATAAAAAATAAAAAAAAAAATAAAAAAAAGGTTGGTTTATTTATGTTGTTATGTTTTTATGTGTTATAAGAAGTTTTAATAATAGTGTTAATAGTGTTAATATATAAATATTATAGCATCAATATCTGGGGGAAACCACATACTCTTACTTTCAAGACATTAACTGAGATCAACTTATTGAGCTTTTTCAATTTCACCTAAAATGCCTCACTTCGCTGTTAATGTTAAGCAATTCATTATCATCATATATTTACAGAATTTATTTATTGAACTATAAAGAGAGTAAATATAAATTGTATTTTCACCGTACAACAAAATAAGTAGAGTGGATTAAGGTAAAATGAGAAATATTGAGGGAAGTTAAAATTAATATAATAGCAATAATTAAATCATTAATTTAATATTACAAAGAAATTCTCAAACAGATTTCTTTGACTTATTATATAAATATTAATACTTACAAACTTCATAGGGTTCGCTGTTAACAATATTTCGTACCATAATAGTGACCAAAATAATAACATATGTGACTAAAAACTAGACCAGAGCAGATAAATTTAGGGGCGACGTAGCCCCAATGCTCGTACAAGTGGACACAATGGTAGAGACAGTAGTGGAACATGGTCGAGGAAGCACGACCATTCAAATAATAATTCTTCTCATATATTACAGCCTGACCGCAGCATTTATAGGATATAGAGTTTTATAGTAGTTATTAGGAGTATAGATTAAGATTAATGTTATAGTTATTGCAGAATTTCGTATAGAGAAACACTAAATAACTACAGTATATTTTATTTTTACTAAATTAATATCGTGAGTACAATCCTTATACTCATGATCTAATATCTATTATTGTACTTATAGGTCATTCTAATTTAGTAATCACTAAACATTCTTATTCGACTCTAACTATCTTAAAAGTACTTTCGCTAGGCAGATAAACGTACATAAAAAGTATTACATAGCGGTAAAAGTTTCTCTCTCTCCTCTCCTCTCATCTCTTCTATCATACTCTATATTACTACTATACTATCATTATACTCATCACTCTAAATATGCATCTCTTTGGTGATCAATTCTTATATCCTGTGCTCTCGCATATCACTGTACATACCAGTAATATCAAAAATATCTGTATCTACTTATGTGGAACATCCACAAAATATGTAAAATACTTAAGAACATCTGAGCGTATGCGTTAAAGATGTGTATCCTCCTCATTCCTCATTAGATATAACATGTATCACATTTCTCAACTGAAACTCATTTCCTTTCATATTGCAATGTTATTTTATTTTTATGAAGGAGGAAGAATGGAATAATAATAATAATAATAATAATAATAATAATTTAAATATTATAATATGTGATCTTTACATGTAGAGCAAAATGAAATTGTCAGTAAAATATAAAAATTAAAAAAATTTCTAAAGTTTTTGCATGCCGTTTTCAACTTCTTGACTAATTGCCTTTAAACATGGTAAACGAATGATTAGAAAGCGTCTTTCGAACTCTCATTTGGAGCTTATTTAAATCGGTTCGACAAATTTTAGTTATTCGAAAGCATGAGTGATTTCCTTAAGACGAATTCGTATTACTAATGCGAGAAGTTTCGGAGTAAAAACTTCTCCTATATTGCCAGATTCATAAAAATTATGTTGTCAGATTTTTGTTAATTTCTAGGTTGCCAGATCCTCCCAACTTCTCCCAAATTTATATATCCTCATATGATTGATCCTCATATGAAAGTTTGAAAAAAAAAAGAACCAAATATAGCAAAATAAAAATCTTATTTTCCACATTTCCTTTCAATTCAATCTTCTATTTCTTATATTTCCTTCTTACTCTCACCCTGATAAATCTATAATTACGTCTCAAAATGCCTTTAATTAATAACCAATGTATCTAATCCGATACAATTTAAGATTTAAAATAAACCCGATTTAACCCATCCTTCACATACCTACCTTGAAGCAAATGTCTGCTTTCAGAGTCTGCTTTCAAAACCAGCTTAAATTTAAATTGCTTTATATTCTTTATAATTATTTATTTATATTCCTACTTAAAACATGGCATAATGCAATAAATTTTTTTTTTTTTGGGGGGGGGGGAATAATAAGCACATATCCTTAAATAAATGGTAGTTTTATTTATAAATTAAACTAAATATCTGCTTTAAAACTTATACAAATAGAAATTATTATGTTTATTCTGTAAAAATATATTTTTTTACTTTTATACTTAATACAAATTATAATGTAATCTATTATTATTATTATTATTATTATTATTATTAATTTATTTTATATATAATAAGTACAAATCTTTTAACAGACGTTAGTTTTATATGTCAAATAAATTTTTGTATTGATTCCATAATGTTTTTATTCAAAGTTATTTTATTTGATTTCCTTCATGTTTGAACAACATTCACATAGCTATTAATTTTCATAGTTATTTTTCTTATACCTTATTTCATCATTTCTTATTACTTTAACCTTCATAAATATTATTAAATATTATTTAGTTTTATATTTCAGATTATTTCCTTCATCTATTTTAATTTTATATTATTCCCATCTCCATTTTAAACTTATTCATCCTTGCTTCATCAAATTTCTTTGAACATTATTTAAGTAACATTTTATTTTAATTTTAAATTATATTCTTAATATTTCCATATCATCTCTCTCCTTCTCTCTCTCTCTCTCGGTCGATCTCGACGAGTCTTCCGGTCTCTCGTTCTATATTATATATATATATACTATATATATATATATATATATAATATATATATATTATATATATATATATATATATATATATATATATAGTAGTATATATATATATATATATATAATATATATATATATATAAATAATATAATCGAATTAAAGAAATCAGAAGGAGGAAAATCTTCTGGGTTGGATATTATACAAGTAGAAATGTTGAAAAAGGGAGCTAGCAGTTTCATAGAGTGGCTGATGGGATTATTCAGTGTTTGCTGGGAAGGGTGTAAAGTATAACAAAATTTATGACTCCTGTCTTGTGTCAATTTATAAGGGTAAGGGGGACAAAAAGGAGTGTTCTTAATTGTAGATTAATAAGTTTATTAAATGTTGTAGGTGGAGTAAATGGAAGAATTTTAACAGAAAAAATTAAAAATATTAAAAATAAATAGATTGAAGAGGACCAATGAGTTTTTAGGGATGGTCGAGGTTGTGTAGATCAGGTATTTACCTTGAATATTCTGGCAGAGAAGTTCTCAGAAGAAAAGAATGACTTATGCATGCTTTCTTGATTTGGAAAAGGCATATGATTGAGTACAAAGAGAGAAGTTGTGGAGAACACTTGAAAGTTGTGGAATAAATGGTTTGTTTTAAAAGGCGATTAAAGAATTTTAAAGGAACTTTAACTCATTTGTTAGGATGAACAGGAGGGAATGGAAGATTTAAAGTTGGAGTGGGTCTGAAACAAGGTTGTGTTATTTCTCCATGGTTGTTTAATATCTTTATAGATAGTGTAGTTAGAGATACGAATAGAATAGAGAAAGGAGCAGATATTAATTTGCATGAGGATAATTGTTAGATAATCTTTTTACTTTTTGCTGACGATTTGTGTTGGCTGCTGATACAAAAAAAAGCTGCTTGATTTGGTGCCTGAGTTTGAAATAGTGTGCCAAGGAAAAGAATTTAAAATTAAAGTGATAAAAATTAGTACAAAACCCAAAGGAGACGATTCCCAATCTGGGTTGGATATCATAAAGGTGAATGGGAAAAGCCTAACAGAGACTACCTCTTTAGGTACTCGGAATGGATATTCGGCGATTTTCCGGTGGCAGAATAGAAGCAGAAATGGTGGCATTGCTTAAATGTCTTGAGGAAGACAATTACATAAGAGAATTATGGAAAAAGAAATTAAGCAGGGAAGGTAAAAATGAAAATGTTTGAGCGTATATTTGTTCCAATTGCTCTGTATGGATGTGAGACGTTCGCACTAAATTCTAAATTGAAAAAAAAGTTGAGGTTTTGGAAATGAAAGGCTAGGGAGCGTTTGAAATGTTACTCCTCAGATATGAGTTAGAAATTGATGACATCAGGAATATGTTACGATAGGAGAAATGTCTGATGGAAAGAGCAAATCAAGGGGTGAAAGAGCAAATCAAGGGGTACTATGATGGTATGGACACGTGGTTTGAATGAATAATAATTAGTTGAGGTTCTAATGAGGTTTTTATGAGTATTCCGAAGTGTTTAGACCAATAGGAGAAAGAAACAGACTATAAATGGAGTCTAATTTTGGTGGAGTAAAAGGAGTTATTAATAGCAAAGGAAATTAGATGGAGAAGGAAATAGATTAACACATGATAGCGCCACTTGGAGAAGTGGAAAAGTTCCTTTAAGGGTTGCAATTAATTCAACAACCGGGAACAATCCAAATAAGTGAAGAGCATTTCCGATTTGCAACTGACATACCGCGACAGCTGCAGTTAATGGGGGAGACGATGATAAGCATAACATAATATTATATAATATATATATATATATATTATATATATATATATATATATATATATATATATTATATATAGTATATATATATTATATATATGTATATAATATTATATATTATAATATATATATATATATTTATTAATATATCTGTAGTTATATTATATATATATAGTATATAATATTATATTATTTATATATATACGTTATATAAATATATTATAATATATATATAATATATATAATATATATATATAATATATATATTATCATAATATATATAGTATATTTATCTATAAACATCTAAAATACATATATTAATAAATCGAACATCGTAATAAATATGAAATTTATTTATACGTATTAATATATATCATATAATATAGTATAATATATAATATATATATATTATATAATAATATATATATATTATATATTGTTATATATATAATATATATATATATATATAGTAAGTCTATATATTATATATATAGTTAGTATATTATGTTATATTATATATATATATATATAATATATATATATATATATATATATATATGATGGTGTGGTTGTGTGAGTGTGCCTTTAAGCGTATCGACGAAATTGAATTTTTCAAATTTGAATTTCCGTATACAAATGTAATGGAATTTCGAATTTGATTCAGCATGAAAGAGTTTCGGACGAAGGTTTGAAAAGGAAAAAAAATTTTTTTAAAATAAAAATTAATTCAAAGCGTTTCAGAGTGAAAATTATACACAATAGAAAGTTTTTTTTCTTTCATATGACAATGCACTAATTAGTATTTAATAAATGAATAAACGTACATAAATATTATATATATATATATATGTATATATTATATATATATTTATATCTTATAATATAATAGTATATAATAATATATATATATATATAATATATTAGTATATATATACTATTTAATAATATTCATATATAATATTAAATTAGAGAGAGAGAGAGAGAGAGAGAAGAGAGAGAGAGTAGGAGAGAAGAGTGAGAGAAGGTTAGATTGAGATGTTAGTAGAGTGTATTGCAGGTTAGCAATGAAGGAGAGGAGTAGAGAAGCAGAGAGAGAGATAGAATGGAGAGAGAGAGGGAAGAGGAAGTAGGACGAATACAACCACATAATCTTTGAATGTGAACAGGGGGTTTAAATCAAAGCTTCAATGGACTAAACCATCTAACTTAAGTTCAAGAATGATGAAGTAAATCGCTCTACTCTCTACTTCTCTATCTTTCTCTATTCTTCTTTTACTTCTATCGTTCTTCTCTTTTCTCCTCTATCTTCCTCCGATTACATTCTTCACTCTTTTGATTTCTACTCTCTCTCTTCATCTCTCTCCCTCATCATAGTAGCTATTGGTCTTTGCCGAACCCCATCTGCAATTTAGTCTAATGACTTTGTGATAATATCGAGTAATCTACTCCGACACAAGTATTTCCTTGGAATAGTTCCGAAATCTTATCGTCAATTCAGATAGAGCTCTGAGACTAAGACATTGTTAGTGGTTTTGATTTGTCTGAATCTTGGTTTATTTCTGCATCTATCATTAGGTATTCTTTTTTTCCTCTTCCCTCAATCTATTGAACTATTTTGCTCTCTTAATTTGTCCCCTCTGCTTTCCAGTTGATTCTCATGGCTCAGCGTTGCTTATGAACTTGCCCACAATTCGTTCCCTACTTTAAAGATTTTCGTTGTCTCTTCATTCCTGCTGTGATAGTTATGGAGGTAGTCCTCGTGTTTCTGTTTGCATATATTATAGTTAATCACAATACGCTTATTATTATCATAGTATACATATAATCACTAGCTGATTATATATTCTGACTAAGATTTATGTAGTTATCCTTATTTACAAGCTTTAGATATAAGCAATACCCCTAACTTATAGTCATCGTCTAGCGTAGCTATTTATGCGCAAGCAGTGTATCACAATGCGAGTCTTATGCTAGGTTTTTTTATACCCTGCGTCTATAATTCATTTAGTTACTATAAATAATTAGACATTTCATATATATATATTGATATATATTTAGTATGATATTTATTATATTATCTTATTATAACAACACTATTTAGCTTACTTATTAATATTAATTTTATAATATACTAATTATGGACTTATGATACATATGATGTACATATTCGTATAGAATGAATAAGTAGAATAATCTTAGTCTATAGGTAAGTACAGTAGATATTATCACTGACTTAGAAGATACAGAACTTGTAGATATTTATTTTAAGTTGTTATTGTTACTTTATCAGCAGAAACAGGATAGTTTTTTTTTTTTCCTTCAGTTTTTCAAAAGCCGTTCTTGGCCTGAAAATCCCCTCCTTCTAATGCGCTGATCAATAATGTCACCCAATTCAATTAGTCATGTTGGTTATTACGGGAAAATTTCATTTTTTATATGAATGCAAATTCGTCACGAATATACGCCTGTAGAGGAGAATCTTAATCACTCACAACACCTACGATACAACACACACATCAATGAAGTATAATAATAGTTATTATTGGAGTTATATGAAATAAGTAGTGATAATATATATATACTATAGATTGTAAATTTGTCGGTCTTGACATTATTCATTTAGTATAATTTAATGTATATGATATATATAAATGTAATAAAAGTTTAGAGAGCACACCGAAATTGTATATATGTTTGGATTAATTATGACGAACTACTAATAAATCTAGAGCGCGAGAGATTAGCGTGAGACTGGTTGACATTATTTGAGATTTCGAGACCGTTTCCGTAAAGGTTATAGTGATGTGATTATATATATTCATGCGCATATAAATGCATACTAAGTCATGAGTTATATGGATATTAATAATTTTATAATGATTAAGGTTATAATATCAACCTCATAACAAAGTCATTCAAATAAGTAAAAATTTAAGTGTTCAAAATCTCTTATTATATTAATCACTGAACGTATGGATGTGCTTAAAATACGAGAGCACGATGAGCCTTAAACTATATTAGATCTTAAGTTAAATATTCTAAAGTATTCAATATATAGTCTATTGTATATATAATTCAGGCACTTATTATAATTGTTCAGAGGCTCGATGAACTGCTTCTGTCTCCAGTAAAGAGATTAGGAGAGCCACGGTGGCGGCGACGAAATTCGAGGTATTATCAGCCTGCCAGTATCATCATTAGAATATCATCATTTTTAGGTTCTAACTGAATTTTTTTGTAAATTATTGATCCAAATTCGAAATCAAAATATAAAAATATTATTTGATGTATAGTGTTTCTTTGACAAAGATATAAATAACATGTGATTAGGAGTTGAGTCGTAGAATTAGGTTATAGATTTTATCAAACTTTGCAGATAGGCTGGTATGCAACTTTTTTCTATAAAGAGAGACTTACGAGAGTTTACTGGCGAGTGTGTTCACAACTATCTTTATAATTATAGAGTTGGTTTTTTAGAAATAGAGTTAAATTCTTATCGTGATCGAATTTCTAAAACTTGTGAGGAGTGAGGGTAAGCATCGCTATATATGACCGATACTTATACATCTACCGAAATGCAGACGTTATATACATATAAGGAATTTAAGTACAGTCTTACAGGAAAATATATTTATTAACAGTATAAAGAGTTCCATTACGTGTTTGATATATATTATATCAAATGGAATATAATATTAATTGAATATATATATAATATAAAATATCCAGTTCCAAATCATACGTATATAATAGTATTTAATATATTATATATATTAATAAGATATATATATATATATATATATTAATAGTAGTTAATATAATATATATAATAGATAGTTATAATGATAGTAATATAATATATATTATATATTGAGGAATTATATTAATTATTATATAATAATTAAGTGTATAATATTTTATATATTATACTGTCTTATATTACAGTCGAGGTCTCCCTACATAATCTAGCGCCGGAGTGGTGTCAAGTTGTATCAAAAATGCGGGTAAGAATCGCTACTTCTAACTTTATTTGTGAATTGTTCCACCGGTGTTGATAATAATATAATTTACATAACCTGTAAAGGTAAACTTATTCACACTTCTCATAAGTTAAGCGCGCTAATCTAATTGTATTAGTTAAATTACTATTTATTCAACTACTTCAATTATATCCAATAATATTGATCTCTAGATATATATTCACACTATTGTACTATATTTAAATGGAACTCTTTATTTATAACTCCTACCATAAAATAATCTACCAATTCATATTATAGTATCTGTTCATTTGTTAATTCTATCATAATTGTTACTAACACTTTCGGGTAATAATTAAGAACCTATGCTTATATAATACTATATCTTTAATTATATATATTTAATTCATTACATAACCACTATGTCCATTACATATATCTAAATATATTGATTCTCTACCGTTTTCTTTTACCCTTAGATTTGCTCTCTTTCCAATACACAAACATTATTTTCTCATATCTGTACATATTACCTAAGTGATTCTTACATTTCTGTAAATTCTATTCTCAATTCTTCTATCGTATCATTACTTCAAAATAATTCTCTCGGAGTAGCTACTTAAGTATATTACAAAACACCTTCTAATATTTCATTATTTTTCAAATTTATGAAATTTAGTGCGAACTAATTTCCTTGACCATTCATAACAGTGCTAAAGAGTGACATATACACTTCATGCTTTATGTCATATATATATTTTATATTACCTTCCTTAGTTCTTATTCTGACTGATTCCATTAAATCTCAAGCTATATATACTTAATTACTATTTTAAATATATCTAACCCCGCTACAGTATAAATGTATAATACTATTTATATGCAAGGTGAACTTAAACAGTTGTGAATTTCTATACTATTATATACTATTTGTTAACTACCTAGATTCCGATTTCTTAATATGAGGATTGGTTACTCTATGTTAGGATGCTATACTCCAATTCATCCTCAACATATTGAGCTAACTCGATATTATGACAATTATAATGTTATTGTTTCTAAAAATGGTTAAATTAGGTATAACAATGTAGCTGGAAGTATTAATTACCTTTGGAAGCTTTGTTAATCATAAATTTTAAAAATGACATCATTACAATATTTAAAGATTTCATTATACTTTAGGCTATAATACACATTTAAATTCCAAACTCAGGCACATAATACTACAATATAGCACGCCTTTATTGTATTATTGTAAGTAATATAATAAGTGACTAAGTGACTCAATAACACTAAATCGACAAGTAATCACAAAATAACCCCAAGAAATGTTACATGTTACGTAATGAACTATCATGTAAAAATTATTAAATATCTGTCATTAAACCTTATTCCCTCTCGTTTAAAGTTGTGAACTGTGGTCTTATATTTATTTTTATCTCAGTTTATTAGTTACTTCTTATAATCTACATATCGATATTTTGTCATATAATCATATCATACTATAGTCATATAATATATTAATACTCGCTCGACAGTTAACCTGGAAAAGAAAAATCAATAACATGCTATTTGTATCTCACTTTAGACATTTCATTAAAAAATGAACATAGCATACATCTACCCCCATACTCTCCACACTACCCTTATCACTACATAAATTCACATTTACCATACTATAGCACACTATCATACACGCTTTACCAAACTTAACCCTACGTTTCTAACATACCATTAACAACTAACAAATGTATCAAACATAGATCGATTAAAACATAGTCCATAGAATATATCCTATTTAAATAGATTCCTTTAATCGACCTTTATTATATATTAATAATTAAAATACTAATATATCACCCACCATTATATATGATACATTTACCACTAAATACTGTTTCAATGAGTGATATGTTATCCTTATTGCAAGTAATTATCTACAAAGATTACTTCTCTTTCTTATTGGTATTTACTATTACTTAAATTATAATATATATTATAGTCGCTTTTCTTCAATATTAATCAAGAAATTAGACTAGATTAGTCATAATAACAGTCTAATACTATCTTATTTCTTATCGATGAGAAACTACTAGTTTCTCAGTATGCAGAATTAATATTTACAAAGGTGATAATGATATTTATATTCTACAAACCTCGACCATTAATTATCCACTACTTAAATAAATCATGAATTGGTCTTCACCTTATTTCATAAATTGTTACGTTAATTTTCTAAATTTATATATTTTAAATAATTATATATTATTTAGTTAATACATATATTATTTTTCTTTACGTTGATAGAGTAGTTAGTGTGTGTGTGGCGTGTGTTGCGCTGAATGTTGTGATCGTTGAGCTGTTTGTTATTAGGGCTGTCAGCATGCTCGACTGTTGTTTGGTGTGGTCTATCTTATATTAGATAGACTCAAAGCGAACACTATATTTATAAATGCTTTCATAATTACAATGGGTACACGTGAATTTTGCTAATCACACTTTTTACTTTCTCATTATTGATAGTGAGAGTATATTACCGAACATCTCTGAGTACCAAAACTGGATATTAGACTTGAATCACAGGCGACAGCGCTCAGAGGCATATGCCCATAATATAGAATGCTTTATGTCGTTATCTAAGACGCTAAAGTTCCTTATGCAATGATGCACTCGCTTATCAAGCTCTTCATAACCTCCCTCTAGACCAAAATAACTTTATCTACTTAAAGTGTGAATAATATTTCATTGACATGACATTCTTATCCTATATCAGCCACTTCTAACATTCAGAGTAAATTTCTCACTTTATTGCTCAAAACTGGTGCAACACCTATTTTCTCTATATCAGTACAACTCGGAGAGAAGAACGATTTATTTATGATACATCTTATACTTATGTTATGATAGGATAAAAATAACTATGGCTTAGTATAACCCTCTAAATATTCCTTAAGTAACACGAAATGTATATTATGAAATATTTCATCGTAAACTAATTATAAAGTACATTTCCTCTAGTATAATTAAAAAATGAATAAAATAATTAGTATAAATGTGGATTAAACAAACTAAAATTCTTAAGTATAATTTAATAAAATTTTTCCCCTTTGGTTTTAAAATTTATTTGTAAATTTATTTTTAAATATGTGTTAATTTAATTTATTAAATTATTATAATACTATACCCCCACCAAGAACAAGGTCAATTGCAAACTATCACAAAAATTTCACGCAATTTAACTAACACCAAAATTTGATTCCAAATAATTTAAATAGATATAACATGACAGTATTATTTTTAATTATTTATATTCACTTGTAAACATTTTTATAATTATCTTTAATTATTATATATAGCTTATATTATATTAATCTTTATATTATTTATTAAATAGCGATAATGTACTAGTTTACTCTTATGGAAATCTTATTTAAGGAATATTAATAAAATGTATTATATACAATCGTTATTTATATGTTCACTTCAAATCTTTAAATGGTAAGTAATCAGTAATAAGGGCCAGAGGTGTTATACAAAAATTTACCATAAGTGTTGAAGGTTAAGAATCGAAGAGACCAAGGTATCGCATAAAGAATTGAGAAAGAGAGAGACTAGACGAATGCGTGTTCGAAATGTGGGAAGCTGGAAAAGTTGGTATTAGGGTAAAGTAGAATAGAAGAGAAAATTGTGTATGTCCAAACGTAGAGATGGATGAGACTGCAGCACAAGAATGAGGGGAGAGTAATTGAGATGCAAAAACCCTATATTATTGGAATATACAAGACGACTCACGTGTTGTGAGTATTTGGCATATAGAGCCATTGAAACAGAGCATCTTTGGTAGTATTCGTCTCAAACTCTTGAATAACACTCATACTCGAAGGATTCTTCAAATCTTTTGATCTAATTTAGTCACATGGTGGAGTTATTTAGATCAAAAACCCTCTGAAACATTGGGGAGCTTTTGTCAAACACTTCGCAAAACACATCTATATGGGATGCTATTTGAGTCAGAAACCAAATGCCAATTGAATCTTTGCGATTCTTGCTTCGTTTTTCTCACTCTAAAAGATGAGATGGTACGTACAATACTATGCACAAACATAACTGTATGAAATTTCCTCTGGGATTAAGCCTAAATGAAATGTGTGATATTGGGGGACTTGGGATATAAGATCGTTGGGCAAAAGATTTGCTTCGAACCTCTAATGGACATTTAGCCGCGCAATAACACAAAGAATCGTTGTCTCGCAGGGTCCACATTTTTTAGCTAGAGGAAAATTTTTGGAGTTTCGTTAATTATAGAATGTGCCAAACCAGTAGTCTCGGCACAATAAAGATAAAGCAAATAAAGCCCTATTTGCCGAGAGCCCATAGACCTTAAACAAATGCGACACATAGTCCAACGCAGTTCGTTCGATTCTAAATTGGGTGTGTTCTATTAGGACATTTATAGGAGAATAGTTTTCGATTCGAAACTTTATGCGAACTGAGACTAATAACGTGTAATAGGATTGTAAATTAAGGACAAGACTGTTAGGAATCATCGTTGTGAGTATAAAGTTGGTAAGCTAGTGTGTACAAGATTAAAGTGGAATGTAGACATAAGTTTATGAAGAGAGCGAGAAGTTGTCTGAGAATAAATCATCATAAGACTCATCTACACATTGAACAAATATGAGAGATCTATAAGATAATAGAATATATGACTCTTGTGAAAATTCAAGAAAAGTATGAAGAAATAGCAATAGATCAATATTATTTTATTTAATCATGATCTCATAATTCAACATATTATATAAAAGAAATGAACACTTGAAAAGTGTAATGTAAATATTTTACAATATTAAGTAAAAAAATAATTATAATAATATTTTAGGATTTACTAAATTTGTAGAAGTATAATTAAAGGAAATTTTAGTATTAATAATTTATAAAATTCATGGGATATTATAAATAGAAACCTAATTAAAACCAGTGAAAATACACTATGAAGTTTCTATATGTAATATCAGAATTAAACATAATAATCAGTTAAATGATAAGTTTGGTAAACTTAAGTTAAGACAGCTCAGATATTTCACGAGTTTACATGTATTTTACCCATAAATAAAACGAGCCCACAAGGATATTACATTTCAAGTGATAGGAGTCAAGCTTTGATTGGAGACACACTGTCTTAAAAAAAAGGTTTCAATTGGCATATCCAATGTTTTAAGTAGGATCAATGATAAAATTCTCCACAATATATTATACTAGCCAGAAACATGTTAATACTAATAGCCATGAAATTTACAGGCTGGGTGTTGAATCTGGGTGACGAAAGACAAGCAGATGGTGTCACATTGAGCGCGAGCTCAAAGGATATGATTTATATATTGAAGGAATTGCAAATTTGAGTTTAGAAAGCGAGGGAAATTTATTACTGTATTATATAAAATTATTTATAAAGAGTACTCAGAGAATTATAACATGATTACATAATTAGATAAGCTTCACAAACAATTTTTTGATAAGAAATTTGGAGATATAATTCGTTCTTAATTTTAGATTTTTGATAATAGTGAAGTGTTAGAAGAGTAAAGGAAGGAAATATAAGAGAGAAATAAGAAAGTTGTATTTGATAAAACAGAAGACAACTCTTTCGTGGAATATAAAAATAAAGAATTTATCGAAGAATAATAGACCTAGCAATAAACTCATAGTTTGATGGGT